>JAQFXY010000851.1:0-15781 GCA_034693865.1 Ceratophysella sigillata | reverse complement strand
AAACCAATATGGGGCACACACGTTACGTAACGTGTGTGCCTCACATGGCGTGTGAGGCACACACGAGATCAGTACCGATAATTTGAGCGCTGTCAAGATTAAGTTTCATCAGAATTAGAAGGTGGATAGGCTGCAGTTTATAAGGAGAACTGGGAACCGGTCGTTGTCGAGTGCCAGAGTCTAGTGTTTTGAGAGCTGAGAGACCAGAGAAATTCGAAATCAAGTCCAATCTCCGCTGTACCTTTCTCCAAGTTTAAAAATACTCCTTTCTTTTCATTTTCAAGTATGGTGAGTAATATCGTTGGTCCTGTTTTTGGCTTAGGAGGTCCACTATCATCGGAATAAGTGGTTGACGGTTGTAAAGCAAGAAAACATAACTTGATTTGACTTGGGCATCGCTGTTCTTATAGAAAGTCTTCCAAAAGTCGTCTGCCTGAGGCCAGCTCGTTCTGGCAAGATGGACTGCAGAGGGCGTCCCACGAAGAACCTTTCATGCTCAACTACAGCAGGCTCAGGAGAACGAATCAGCAGCAATGTTGCACAAGGCAGGCTCAATTCTCGTACCTGCTTTCTTATGACTCCTGCACTTACCAACGAGGAAGCTGAGGCCGTGTCCTCGTCTTCTCCAAGCCTGCCTAGCGAAACCGAACTGCCTACGGAGAAATCTCCAATCAAACAGAGCAATCACAGCTCGGTACAACCGCGTGCAGCTTCCGCTAAAGAAGGAGAACGGGAATTTCTGGAGGACCGGGATCCGAAGGTCAGTCACCATGTCTATTTCATGTCAAATGTCGAGTAACTAGTCTGCCAGACACTCTCACGTCCTCCTTGGCCAAGTAGGAGGGGGAAATATGGCTGACAAAGAAGAAAGAATAATGGCATATTGAGCAAGAATTTTCAGATAAATCCTCAGTCATTCTAGTCTTGTTCTATTAGTATTAGCTAACACAGCCTATTGGTAGGATTCTGGAATGCATTAGGGATAGATTTTAGAGCAGTCGGCCAGGGAGCTCAAATGTCATAGTCAAAGTATTAGATTTTTATTTTTCAAAAATATAAAATAAAGCCGATCATAGGACTAGGACTAAAGGCTAAACATACCGTAGCGGTGGTAGTGGCGTTCAAATAATTATTGGGGAGATGTAATTATGTCGTTGCTTGGAAGACCAGACTATTTAACCTACCAGTTTATGGTTCTGGTCAGGAATTGACAAAGATAAATAGAGCATACCTTATCGCCAGGTACTTGAATTTTGGGGCTAATGATAATAGGAGTATAGGAGTTGATGTTGGAATTATTTGAATGTATTTTCATTATTATTATTAGCCACCACAACCACGTGTGGCTTCTGTGATTCGAAAATCATGCAATTAATGACACAGGAGCACTAACTTTGTCAAATCTTTGGCACAGCTCTTAATACTAATTTCTGCGTAGGACCTAGTTTATTTAATGTTAGTATGTTACAATACAACAGTCACGGCAGAGCAGAGACCTAGTGCGAGCAAGTTTACCCGTCGTCCTATATTATATGTTTGCACTTTCACATCGTCCTAAAATCCTAAATCCATTACGGCTGGCTGGTCATTTAAAAAGCGTGCATACGAGTTAGTTAGGAACGGAAAATCTGTGACTTATTACTCGTCTAACATTCTGAATTCTGTAGATTATGAACTGTTATCCTGTTAGTATTATAATTGGGTCATCAGAATAAATACATCGTCATAACGCAACGCGACGTGCTGATACAAGTGTCGTTATTATTGTGATGGACGAAACACGCCAAAATGGCTGAAATAATAATCGCTAAACACATCATTCAATTTAAGGGTTAGAATAATACGGACAAGACTGTGTAAAATTATAAATAGTGATATTAAATTAATTAGGTGAGAAAAGGTTTCCAAAGTGCCCGAAAATTATAAAAAATAGGGCTTAGCTATGACTATTTTAGCTATTATGGCATGGGACCGTCTCGTGAATGCATGTAAGTAGGTCCTATTTGCCAGGATTTGGGCTTATGATTTGTTTATTATGCGTAGCAGAGGGCAGTAGAAGAGTTTGTGTAGAAAGAATGAGCTGAGCTGTACTTGTAGATTGCTGACATGACATGGATTGGATATTGGATTGGATTGCATAATAAAAGACAATGTCGGCGGTTCATATCCTGATTTTTGTTATTGTTAGGCTTAAGGGTTATTGACCCTGATGTAGGGCCCTGTATTATTATAAAGCGTAATATACGTTACCTGGCACGAGCGTGTACCATTGTTTAGGTAAATTAAATAGTATCTAATATTTGGCAAATATTTAATAGCCTGATTTCAGGGTTCAAATAAAGTTCATGATAGGTTTGGTAGAGTACTAGGGCCAAATATTGGTATTATGAAACGTACGCTCCTCTAATTCCAATGCTAGTGTTCGTAACGCGAATTTGAATTACATTCAACTTTTTGTGTTTTCCTTCTAACTATAGATGAAGTTACCTATGAACGAGCCGAAGGCTGAAGGGGTTCCACCTCCTGGAGGAAATTCTGCCCAAGCTTCAGGCGCAAGCAACAACCAAGAACCGGATTTCTCGGAATTCCTGTGGATGGAGCATGAAGAGGAGTTCGATCAGGAAGTACGTATTGTGTATGACCGTGCTCCTAATGACAGACGACACGCGTCTATATTGAGATAAACATCATTTCAGTGTGAAGAAATCAGGCTTTTCCACAAACATATTGGACAAATATAATTTGCATTGTATACGAAACATTTGAAATTCGAATGAAGTTAACTACATTCTGATTCTGATTTGATATTTTCGTATCAGTTTTCACATCTTGATTGTTTTTCAGTTTGTGTTGGCTTCAGCTTGATAATCTCAATTGCCATTTCATGTGTTTTGTATATTCAACGAGTTGTACCTCGCTTGTTCTTCACTAAAAAACAAAAGCTAAATTGTTCCTTTTGGTTTGAAACAGGTCATGCAGGAGTTGGAGCGGGATGAGCTCATGCAGTTCTATGAGGACCGCTTCATTGTTGAGCAGGAAGGGCAAAATGATCCCGACCTGTCCGAGTTGTCGCTCGCTGACCAGCAGGAGGCAGATGAACTGATTCGTGAGTTCAACCGAGTCCTGTTGCTGAATAGCAACCTTAATCCAAACGCGCCCGAATTCATACCCAACCCAAACGCTGCCGAGTTCGTTCCCGGTCAATCGCGGCGTAACGACAATGATAAGACAGGCTTTTCATCATAAAGTAAACAATCGTTTTGCTATTCCTCAAGTGTTTTTCATAATTACGTTTTAGGATCTACAAGACTAGAGAACAGATTCTATTTCCCCTTCCAGCTAAATATGTGACTACATTGATGGATACAATGTCAGAGTCGACTCAAAGTACCTTCGACTGAATTGCTAAGCCAAGAACTCTCATTCAAATATTTACATCTTGTTAAAGATATTTTCTAATCATAATGCCCTCGTAATACCGAATTTGTTGCTGCTGAGCGTACAAGAGTGTCTACTTGTGTCGAGTGTCGAGGCATCTACAAAATTTCACGTTTTCTACTGTAGCTGCGCCAATGCTAGATTTTTAACGTTCTTTCAAAGACTAAGGTGCGCTACGATTGTATCTATATTTTATTCCGCTTTCGAGCTTTTTCCCGAATTTATTTCCTTTGAACTTTTGAAGTTTTACGTTTGGCATTCTGCTGCTGTTTGTCGACATTAACTCTGCCATTGTGGACAGTATTTAAACTTATTTAGTCGTAAATTGAGATTTGTATGTCTCGGCACTCGTTACTCAAGTAAACACATGTAGGCTCGTATAAAGCAACGTTATTCAGATTCAGTCTTGAAGGAAGCTTTGTAATTGATTTCCAAGCTCGACCTGCAGGAAGAGCGAGTCTGATCTCTAGTCTTGTGGCTTCCGCAGATCTAATCAGTGGTAACACGCACTACTGAACCCATCCACCTCTTCAACCTACACAAGGATCAATTCAATATTCGGTTTAGTTTCTGTTGAAGGTGTTGTATTTGTTTGAGTAATCAAGTTATTCTAAAAAAAAGAGTTATTAGTTGTCGTATTGTGTTAAAAAAGTACTTATAAGGCAAGAGTTATATAAAATGAACTAAAGATATATGTATTAGAGAAAATTGAGTTTAAATTCTAAATTGTGTGCTGCATAGAACTGTTAAGATTGAGTTATTAAACGTTCAATAAAATGAAGAAAGATGTTCAATATTATCATGGATCTTGGAACTGCATTTATTCAATGTCAATTTGGTGAATTTCCTTCGAAACAGCTATTATGCAATAATAATATCATGGACTAATTGAAGTACTATAGTAAAATATACTTTAGAAGTTGAATTTGTAGGAATTTGGTATTCGGAAAACTAGTTCTTATACATGAAACCCTGAGTTGGTGGTGGACCAATCGTTTGAAAATTAGTAGCAGCATGTTGAGCTTGAGTGGGGGCTTGCTCATGGGACTGGAGCGTTCCAGGTGCACCATAGGGAGCGTCGGGCGCTGGCCATGCCGTGTTGTTCATGGACATCGGATCAGGACTTGGGGATGGGGAGAGTCCTTGGTTGAGAATTTCGTTCATGATCAATAAAACAGTATCATCCGATTCCCTAAAAGGATCAATAACGTATAAATATATAACATACTCTTTTGCATCTGTCATTTTAATCAAAGTTACTATTACTATTTCCATTATTAACGCTTACACTTACCAGTAACACACATGGCTCGATAGGGCAAATAAATACCTACAAGACAAAAATTTTATGATTAGAAAGTATAATTTTGATATTATTCCTTGAACGATTCACAAAAATTTGGGCATAATTTCATACACAATTATTAATTTGATGTAAGTCGCTGGGGATTTTGGATATCTCTCAGATGCTTACGCACACGAAGCGTATATAAAATTGCATGAACTGGTCTATAATACCAAAACTTACTCATTCAAGATTTGATGTGGAGCCTCCTGGAGCACATAGTCAATTCGTCGTCCTCCGTTCAAAGATCCAATCCGAATAGCTTTCTCTTCCCGACCCTCAGAAGTATCTTCTTCAGTGTGTAGATCCGTTGAGATAGCACTCTCGGCTTCTTCTGGGGCCGTAAAGCTGGTTAGTTGGGAAACAGTATTCCAGGTCAACCTGATTGATTCGAGCACCTTGTGTTTAAAGTCGGCCCCCACCCGAGCCATTGTCTCCTTCAATTCCAGATGGAATCGTTTTCGACCTTTGTGATGCGGAACTAGGACAGGACGCAAGTCCAAGCTGGGATCAATTAAACTCTCGATTCGATAAGCAACTGGGTCGAAAGGATGAAAAATGTTGAAGAAGGCGGGGCATGTGGGAAAGTGAAAATCTTTTCCTAAGTTGTCCAACCCTCGAACTGTTACAAACATTGCTGAAAAAATACACGGACACAGAATTAGAGTCAGGGCTGTTGGAATAATTTGAAATATCGATAGACAGACATGTTACATGGTTTTATATTTCAGCAAAAGAACTCAATGCGTACCGATTGGAGATCCAAGTGCAAAGAAGGCAGTGGGATGAAAGTTCAACACCGGATAGTTAATACAAGGATGTCCTGTTCCAACAGTTCCCACTGTATAAGATATCATTCGGGCCGAAGTATCACCTATCCCAGAATTCAAGCCCAGTCCCACCTGGGAAATGAAGTGAAATGTAGAAAACTCGTGGTTGTTTGAAAGCAGTAGCGGAACGCAACACTCAACTACAATTGGTCCCTCAACTTTCCAAGCCAAATAACGCATTCAGAAATAGTTAATTTTCCAACAATCAAAGTAGTGTAGGACACAGCTTGCTTTTAAGTCAATGAACCTTACATGTACACATACACTGGAAAATTACTAAGCTTTTTAAGTTACTTGCTTGTTACTGATTCAGTTGCTACATTACAGGCGCCATGTTTCACCGTGGAGTTTAGGGTTTCTTTACCAAACTTCAAAACCCGACAAATATACAGATGCATAAATAAAAACTCAAGGACTAAAGCACTTGATGCTTTTGGTTAGACGTAATTTAACCCGATTTGACATCAATAATTGATTATGTGTTGGCACTTGGCACTTACATTAGTCGGTGCTTGATCTGGAGTACATAAATTATCTGGAGAAGCATGCTTGACTTGAGTAATGCTTTGAACTATTTCTGGTTGATGAGCAAGCAAATCGAACAGAATAAGACTGCCAAGGCTGTGCCCGGCTACAGCGACGGACATAGAGTTAAACGATGGGTTTCGTTGAAGAAACAGGCTGTACATTCTGAACAGGGAATTAGAACAGCATGCTTACAGTTTACAATTAATGTTAAAATCATAGTTATCTTAAATTAAGATCCATAAGTATCTGGATAATGCTCACCTATTCATTTCCTTCCCAACTGTATCCATTATAGTCTACCACAAAAACGTGAAAATAAGCGACATTAGACAAGCCATCATCATGTTTGTGCAAAATACAACAGTTAACTCAGGAACATGTAAGGCACTCACTTGACAGTAGACCGGACTTGTGTAGAAAAGAATATCAAGCAGGGTGTCATTTGTAAAGTGTCGAAGTTTTGGAATACTCTTCAATGTGATTGGTTTTAGTTTCTCGTCAATTCCGCCATCACCATGCAAAGCCTAAGGAAGTAAAATACATTGTATTCGTTAAACGTAGGTAAGATAATTTTGGCAGTATACTTGTACGAATCGTGTGGCAAGCTAGGACAGCCAAGAGCGACCTATTATTTCTTCAGTCCATGCTTCTCTTCACTTTGAGTAAAAATTCAAAATCGGGACATGGACTGAAGGGAAGAATTAGGCATGCATTACACGTTCATAATTTCAGTAGAGGCTCTGAAATTGGTATCTCTCTAGCTTGACACTATAGTTGAGATTCACTATCAGCCAACTACCTTATGCCACTGAACGGGCAAAAATTCGACCCTTCCAGTTGACTCCTTGAAGTGTGTTTGCAACAATTGAGCACTCAGGCCTCTGAAGTCGTCAACGGTTTCAACTACGGTTCTAAATTTGAAATCACAGAAGGATCCTATTCCATGGACCAAAAAGACTAAATGTGCAATCTCGGCACTTTCTCCACTCGAGATTTGCACTCCGTCAACTCCACGCTTCAAAACGCTGGGCCTCAGTTGATTCTCAGGAAGGTTTCCCCACTCGTCCATGCATGCTTTTTGACAAAAGTGAACAATGATTGTGGGACTGCGAAACACGACTGCCTCCCCATCGTCTAACTCCAGTCTTTTATCCCAGACATTGGTCCGCATTGCATGCGCGTATTCCTCCTGGAGAAGGTAGGACCAAAAAACTCAGTTAGCCAACAATGCCGCCGATGGTCATGAATGATAGAAAGTACTTAGATCTACTGAGATAATTCTTGACCACAAATTACCTCCAGTTTGGCAGAAAATTCTTCGGAATAGGGTATGAAGTGACTATCCATTGGGCCTTTGTAGAACCAGGAGCATCTATAGAATTCAGTTACTAATTAAGCCAAACTCTCGGAAGAACAATACTGCTTTTCTGGGTTTTAACATTTACCTCTGAACCTGGGTTGGTTCAGTGTCTTCCCAGTACACCGCACTAAACAATCGTTTCTCGACGTCTACATCGAAGCGACCACCTTCTACAGGCACGGCTACATGAGAATCTACAAGAAATACAGAGCTTTATTAAGTTATTCAACTTTTGTACAATCAACAAGTGCTTCAGAGTTGTTTAGTGAGCACTGGAACTTACTCGAGCCATGAGCTTTTTCTAAGGCCAGAGAGTCAATCAATGAAAATGGCTTCCAAAGTTCAGCATCCTTTCGGTAAAACCAATGGTATGCCACTGCTTTGTAGACAGGTGGTTCAAGAGGATCATGAACTGGTGGAGGTACAGGCCCAAATGAATACCCCATATCTTCAGAGCCTGAGATGTGAGCGTAAGTTGCATGCGTTGGAGTCGGAGTGTATACAAGCGGAACTGGAGATTGTGTCATGCCTGAGATTGCACTTCCATATTCTACATTCCTAGAATTTAATTTAAACCACTCTGTTATACAACATCGCAAACCACTAATATATATAATATAATAAAAGAATTTTTACCCCCAATTCTGCGTATTTGCTGGAGGCGAAGTGACTGCGCCCTGAGTTCCGTTGTACTGAGTCGCTGCGGATGGTGAAACTAGACCAGGATACTGCGCATAAACTGGTTTCTGATTGCTGAGTCGAAAACTGTTGGATTTACCTAGTAAAAGAAACAACATAAACCATTATTTACAATCACATAATACTATTAAATTATTACAGGCTTGGCCTGTATGTATTCGTTTTATCTGTAGTAGTAGCAGTAGTAGAAAAAGTCCGGTGTACCAGATTGACTTTTAAAAAAAAAACATTGAAACAAAATGATCTCGCATTGTTGACAACCACCTTGCATTGGTTGGCATGATAATCTTAATTCAAATCTATAAATAGTTGCAATACGGAAATTACATTGACTATGAGATTACGTATAAACTAGTAAGCGTACTGTAATTTCCTTAAGGGTACTGTTGTTTTCTTAAGGGTGCTGTTGTTTCTTTAAGGGTGCTGTTGCTTCCTTAAGGGTACTGTTGCTTCCTTAAGGGTACTGTTGTTTCTTTAAGGGTGCTGTTGCTTCCTTAAGGGTACTGTATTTCTCGTGTTTATCTCTGCTAAGCCTGTTTCTTATCGGTTACACATGTTTAGTTTTATCAGTAACCAAGGGAAAGGGAATCTGTAACATTTGCTATGAATTCTGAAAAAATTACTACTGCTTACCACCCGAAGGAATTTGTGGAAGCTCAAGTCGTGGATCAGCGTACAGCACACCTGACAATTTATCCTGTTGTCCTAAATTATTATTCGCACATGCTTCAGACAAGGGTTCAGAATTCGATGTTGGATAGAAATACGAAGGCACTGGAGCCGGTCCAGTATGTTGTTCCTGAGTGTTCGCAGGTGTGGTAAATGCTGGAACAGAATAAAGCGTAGGTGAAGGGTTTCCCCAAAGTTGCGTAGTATTTCCGGTAGCAAGAGTTGGAACCGACGGTGTGACTTCAAAAGACTCTGGTATGCTAGTTGGAACAAATATTGACGGAGGCGCTTGTTGTTGTGGACTTGACAGAATAGAGTCGAAAGCATCTTTTTGATTGTCCGGTTTTGAGTTGAATAAGCTAATATAAGTACCACTGGAAACTTGGTGAGAACCTGAACTGTTCAGTGGACTTGGCATTGCATTCATATATCCTTGATGAATGTTGCTTGTTTCCAAGTTAATTTCTGAAGTAGTATCTGTGAAGAAATACCTTCAATTAATCAATCGTTTAGTGTACGAGTATTATGCATACATTTCTAAATCATAGGTTGAATATGGCTGTTCAATTCCTCTTTAAAAGTAGAATAACCTGGATTCCAGAGTTCGACAAAGAAAAACAAATCCAATACATTATGCGGCCGAATAAATACAAGCTTTAGCTTTGAATAAATGGTTTGTTTGTGAGTTTTTATTCAGCACTTTCCTAGTCTCGAGAGTTCTAAAGTGTAAATATATTAGCTCTGGATTTGCATGCATTTGGCTGGTTTAAACTTTACAAAGTCAAGCCACATAAGTAAATACTAGAGAGTCTCATATTCGTACGTAATAGCAGTTATTGTACGTACATGTGTAAAGTTCCGCAGATGAAAATCTGCAGCCTGCTATTTACTTTAGTTCTCAGGATATAAGTGAATCAACAATCAATACTATCGCCATGTATTATTTAGTGAATCATTTTTTGTTTCAGAGAAACCTCATTACGATACTTCTGCTATGAGCTGAAACGTATCAAAGCTTGTAAAGTTAAGGTGACAACGTGGAATACGTATGGAAAGGAAATAAGTAACTAAAAAGCCCCGAAGGCTGAGAAAATTACGCAACATACCTAACTGCGTCAAATTACTTAATCAATCAGGGATGTGTGACTTACTTTAATTTGGAGATAATATGCGTTACTTATCGCTCTTCCTCTCAACTAATGATAATTATCTACTTCACGCATAATCTATCCTAATGTCATCGTCCATTCTGAAACGCAGCTAAGCTAAAAACCAGCTAAAAAACTAAAAGCTAAAAACCAGCAGAATAGAATCATATCAAAATGGGCCAATTGATCGGCTGGTTGAAGTTAATACTAAATGCGAGTAGTAAACGTTACCCGTGACAATGTATTGCATGAAGCATATGTGTGTGTTCCAATCGAAATGATGAAACAGCTCATATCCAGCAGCTGCTGATGTCTATGATTTAACCCAATAGGCAAGGCACCTCTGGCAAATGTGACATATGACCCGAAGAATGTGACAGAGATGATCACAACAGTGTGTTGGACTAATTATTTTTCATGAATCTGTTTACAATATACGAACTTAAGACGTTCACACGAATGGCCGGATGTACTTAAATAACATGTGTGTGTGTGTGTTTGAAATACTAAAAATTATCATATTTGCGATGATGGGAGGAAACGACAGAAAACTATACCTCGGAATTAAGAAATCGATTAGCATCGCTTTAGTTACTCGATAAGCAGAAGCACTACAAAGTTCAAAGTATGTAGATTTCAGGCTTCAGCTGCAGCGTGAGTAAAAGTAAAACGTGGGCTAAATACCAACAAAAGAGCTTACAGCTGGATAAAGGCTCTGAGTCTGCATGTAAATGAAAAGTCATTAAGGTGTGAAAACTAAGCCAAAGGTAGAACGGAAATCACTTCGATAAAAGAATTTTTATTTCGGCATCATCATAACATTAGTAATCATTAGTAGACGTGGTGTAGGGAGCCCGTGTTAGGGCATTATACTGGGAATTATATGGGATATAGGACGAACGTTACTTTTTGGTGATTCTCTCATTATTATTTGTCGCAGAGGAACAATATTTCCCATCTTGAGCAACTTCCTGTACGATCATCCCTGCCACTACTCCACCCTTAATTCCAAGTTATTAACTCATGTTTGGATCTCCACTCGCTTAATAGTTGAAACGATTTCGACTCTGCTTCTGCTCTGACACTAGTTTAAATAAAAACCATTTCCAGGCCAGTCTTCCATAAATCTCTCTTCGGCAGCTACTCAACTCGTGGACTGATTCTTGAACTCTGGTGTACTAATCTTGTTAATCTCTGCTATTGTGCTAAAGTGTGCTATGGCTTGGTTACTCTTTCTCATATTTCTAACTAAAAATGCCGAGTGCATTATGAATCCAGGATTCAAACCTTCACAACCAGGTTAGACAATATTTTGGGAATCCCTTCACTGCTTGTTCGGACGATTAGAAATTAATACGGATATTATTCAAATAAATGTAGATATTTTTACTCAAAGCCTTTCATCGAACCAATTTTCAAGCGTACAAGACCATCAGACGTATCCAGAAAACAAGATAATTCTTCAAAGGGAGACGGAACATGCCCAAAACTTTATTGGAAGTCATGGGGGTAAGGAACTCAAGGCTCCATTTGATTCGAGTTTTGCCAGCTATACTTGACTTTAAAATGTGCACTCATTTTGCACTAATATCAGTTTCTCAAGTGCATAATTGTGTTATTCACTTACAATAAATAGATATTTATACTAACACAACTCTGGAAACTGCCTGGAACCCTATTAAAATTGAGGTAAGCCCGACTAAGCACTTTCGCCATTGATTTCGATATTCTTCACCCTCACGAATAACTTACGAGTATGAGTACGTAACGTACGTACCGGGTAGAATTACAGCTGTTACCAGTTTACCCATTTAAGTTAAGTCGCCATGAAACAGTACAGATATTCTTAAGAGAATTAGAAATTCAGTCCAATATCAAACACATTGTATCATAGTCTAACTTAACTGAACCTGATCACAATTTACAGCTTAAACTCGAACGGTACGAGAAGGAAAGTTTTCGAGTGAACTTTTCCTCCCTTAAGAGACTTTTTTTAGAGAGCCGTCAGCCGTCCTTAAAAAATAATCAGTCAAATAATTCAGCGACGGCTAGAAAGTTTTTAATAAGCACATCAGAGGATAAAACTAGTTCTTCTAAAGATCAAAGAATTGATAAATCACGAGTCTACTATAGAAGCCAGATATTCCATCCCGGGTTTATAATGCTGGAGATATAATCAATTGACTACTTTTCAGATCACGCCTGATGGTACTCATACTCATAACGCAACTGGACACGAGAAAGTACTTCACTTTTTAGTGAAAAACGACGGAACGGAAGATGAGTATGTTCATCTCACTGTGTCAGACGAAAAGGGCTACGCCATGGGAAACTCGGCATCAGAGTAAGCACCTACACGAACAATTCCTTTCCTTGAAAACTAAACAAGTGCTTAAGCACGTTTTACACTTTTACTACAGATTTCCTTTGCCAAGTCAGTCATCAAAAGAAGTTTCGGTACGCATGGACTACCCATTGGATCATACGCCAAATAGCGCTGACCTAATCACAATTCAAGCACGAGGCAAGAGAAATACATTGACGGTGAAACGAAGCATATATCCCCCCGGAAATGACGTAATGAGAGGAATTCAACAATACATTAACCCGTTTACTAATACAAACAAATTATGCTTCGACAGGAGCAGTATTGATTATTAGACCAAATTGTATTTTAGTTGGAATACGGTGGGAGAAATGGTCCATTTTGCTACGATCGTTACGTGACTGGGAATTGTAGATATCGAACTGATCCTGAATATTGCTTCCAGTATGAATGGACGGCTTATGCAATCGTTCAAAATATTGGAGGTATAATATCGGAGATAATTTACATAATTCACACTTGATACTAACATCGCTGGAGATCGCGTAATATTTTCAAATTATTTCACCAGGTTCTGTGCAAACCATTCGATCCGAACCAGAAGGACTAGTTGTGCCTACTCTTGACCCTGGACAGGATAGGGTTCGTGTCTGGGTCAAAGTCTCCTGTTGTACGCCGTTTATAAAAATCATCAGCATTGACACTTACAGTCGGAGTATAAATGCATGCGTCGTTGATGTGCGAGGTGAGTGCATTGGATTAATTCAAGAAATGTATTACATTACTTTATATGAAAACACACCAAAACCACGCAATTTCAAATTGTTCTACAGAACTTCAAGGCTTGCATCCTGCAGAAATAGCCGGGATTGTGCTAGGAGTACTATTTGTCCTTATCGTTATAATTGTTGTGATTGCCTTGATCATTCGTCGAAGAAGAGCCCGATCGATTTCAGTGGGTCAAACAACATTACACCGTCACACTCACAGTAGTCGAACGTGTGTCGCACAGGAGTAATTTCATCATTTTGAACTTTTTTCTACAAATCCTTTATTTAATTTGACTGAATAGAAAAACCAACAGCTTATCACATGCGGTTACACGGTACGGCCTGCTGACACCCACAGAGGAACGTAAGGGACGCCGCAGTCATTAAGTAAATAAGTTTTCAACTACTCGAGCTCGAGTTAAACCCAACCCGGGTTTAACTTCTAACTTTCGATTCCGATCAATAACATATTCCTGAATATCATTGCAGTAACCACTAAAATAAATAATTAATTTTTAGAAATCCTTTGTTGGTAAAGAACGATGATCGAAACTAATTTCGTGCATTTGTAAGAAAAATCGAGGCCCAATTACTATTTAACCACCTATGACCTAGCTATGCGTCCGAACTTAACGCTGACTCGTATCACACAATAATAAGTACCGAAGAGTCTGACTGAAGTCACCCAGCTTATTGGCAAGAATCAAGAATCTGACCCGATTTAGCCTCTACGAACTCTAAATTCCGAAAAATATCATCTCTGTAGCAGGAAAAGACAATTATTACTGTTATTGGTAAAATAAGTGAGACAAGGAGGAACGTCTGCTTGAATCACGTGTTGAATCGGGTCTTAATTCTAATTGCGTCAGCTGATAGCACAGCTGATGCGTGCATCACGCGCTACATGTATATATGATGTAATATAAACCTGTGACTGCGGGTGCTGGGTTGTCTTCTGTGACGGGTAGCGAGGGTGCGAGCGTGAGAGGAAAGGTCACAAGGTCATCCGGCACGAATACGTTGAAGAGGGAGTTGGTCGGACCTCGTCTCCCACCGTCTTCACCCATGTCAGAAGAGAAGGTCAAAGGTTGAAAATCAGCTGGTTTGATAGAAGTGCAGAGGAATCCAGTGAACCAGTTGTCTAGTGGCTTGGAGAGCGACTAGCCCAGCTCAAGCTCCTGTCCTCAGTCTAGCACATGAACATATTATTATGACATAACGAGTATGACGAGGGAGTGAGTGGTGGAGGTTAAGGACAATGATGTGAATGTTGAATGTACACAATTGATTAGAATTACATCATATAATATGAACAGAAATGAAAAGACGTGATATTTGTAATTTGGGATCCGAGTAAGTGGATCCATGAGCCACTTGGCCTATTTCTGCCTCTGTGGAGAGTTGGATTAGAAGGAATCCCAGTGCGGCTAGTTGTGAATAGAAGGGCTGCAAGGGGCAGAGGCAAGAGGGCAGAGTAGTCCCAGCAATACAGCACGCACACAGACAACATTGGATTGAGATCTGAAGAACTGAAGTGAGTACTTTTCATAGCGAGCCCACGAATCAGTGCCAAGCACTGATCCCTGAAGTTGAAATGGAAACAACTTTCGAAATAATGTATTACAGTATGTTTCATATTAGACATTAAAATCATTTTACAAAACAATTATAAAATGTATGTATATGCGGCCGTTAGGCATAACTCGACTTCGAGTCGAGCGTAAAAGCTCCTTCATTTTTTTTTTGCATTTTTCACTGACTGTTAACATTGTTTGAGAATATGTGGTCCTGTTCATGAGCATGTTCATATCATGTTCGTTGCTGTCAAATTCAGGTGGTCAGTCTATTATGAAACTATAACTGTTATAGCTGTTATGTTTTGAGCCCGTAAATACTTAATTTAGAACAGGGTCTGTTTTTTTGAAAACGTGAGATCGATGCGCATCAAAATCACGGATTTACACCAAACTTTTACCAAAAATTGCGCTTGTTGTAAAAAAAAGGCCTGCGTTTAAATTTTTTTTAAAAAACGTATACAATTAGACTTATTAATAGAAAGTCGATTTCCCGCCGAATTCGGCGGAATTTAATATTAAACGTTTGGAGCAATATTTTGAAGTTCTGCCTATCTCAAAAAATCACATTTGCGTTGGGTAATCACCAAGATTTTTTTTAGACTAAAATTTTCAAAATGGCGATCCCGCGCGGGTTAAATTAATAAATTATGGAATTTTTATCCGCGCAGTCCGCTCTCAGGTAAACTTAGGTCTAAGCTGATATACAAGGTACCGCATGAGTACTAGCAAACAAAAATTATTCCAGGCTTTACCTAGGAGCGGACTCGGAGATATGATTTTTTGAAAATTTTGTTAATTAATCGAGCTGGCTATATTGAAGAACTGGTGCTATACCCTTGACAGTGTTGCCAGACTCCAGCGGTCCCGGACATAACGCCTGATGCAATATGAAACCGATTAATTTATAATAATCATTATTACATATTATTATATATGTATATTATATGATTATACATAATTAACATAATGTATATGGACAGTTATAAGCCGCTGCATTAGGACCCAGACATAACCCCCAGTCTAATGTGAATTCGAAATAATTACATAGCACGTGCATTTACTTATTTTTGTCGGTAATTTATACATGTATC
>JAQFXY010000850.1:0-15806 GCA_034693865.1 Ceratophysella sigillata | reverse complement strand
AAATATTTAAACCGAATTCAAGACACAACATTGAATACGTGACGCGACAGTACGTATTGAACATACTGATTTTCTAAGTTTTCTGGTCATAGGGAAAAACAATTCGTTTGCAGATCTATCCATTTCATGATGTTTGAAGACGTTTTAGACTATTTTTCGAAAAACAAATTTCGCATACATTTTCTAAGTACTTTAAATTTTTTCAAAAAGTACTTGGAAAAATGAAAACAAAGTTTTTCAAAAAATAGTTTTAAACGTCTTCAAACATCATGAAATGGATAGATCTGCAAACAAAACTTTTCCCTATGACCAAAAAGCTTTGAAAATTTCTTGGGGTCCCGTTTCCCGTTAGCTTCACTCCAACCGACAGCACTAGCTACAGCGGAGAACTGAAGGCTGACCACCTCAACCCAGGTCGGTTGATTATTACTCAAGTCAAGGTAATGCAATGGAAAATTTTCTAAGGCTGTTTCCATAGCACCTAGCGCGAACTTTTTATGGGAGACCTTCAGGTCAAAATAACATAAACAAAATTAATTGTTGTGCTTGTCGAGATAAGCAACTTTAGTTCTCAACAAGGTTTGTCCGAAGTTCCAGACATTTTGACCTAGTTCACAGGTGACAGGGGAATTGCAAGGTGCAACGTTGTGAGGTGTCTTGCATGAATACAGAATCCGTTAAGTGATTGACTCGGGTGAGCGAGCGGGTTAAAACTTGAAATTGCATAATGTAACACACGCCTCCATGGCGTGTTATCCATATTCTCAAAATTCCAAAGCATAAAGCAGGAAATAGGAATTATAAACTCGTGAGAATTTCCTCGGGTACTTCAGAAACTTAACCGTTGCCTGCAGCTGTGTACTATTCGTGTGTGTTCGACGTTTGAAAGATCTTAGACAGCAGTATATTGGCTGTCTTAAACTTAAATGCCTTCGCTGGTCGTTGCGACTCATCGACCTATAATAAGAACCATTTTGCATAATTGTTTTGTATAAGAATTAGCATGAGTAGCGAGTAAAGCGCAAAAGTATTTACTTTCTACTATTTATTGGTCTATGGTGTGCCATGCACTCAGATTCTGGAAAATAAGAGCTCAATGCTACTCTCAGGCGCTGCATTACTAAATAAACGCGACTTCGATATGTAAGTTGGAGCTACTTAAACTCTGATGAAGATACGTGATTATTGAATACTCTGTTTCAGCCGTGAAAATCTGCTGAAAGAAGTAAAGACCCACTAAAGTTGAGATCTTTGAGTTTATCAAGGCCTTTGAGGGAATCGAAAAATGGACCAGAGCAACTTTTTAAACACCATGCAAGGAATATCTACACCATTTGCTCTTGAAATGTTGTCATTTGTTGACTTTGGACCATCGGTCTCCTCATCCCAGTTGCAATCTTCTCCAACAACTCTAACTACAATTCTTGATATCCCGAGAAAGGTATGTAAGCGTAAGCGCACAAAGTCGAAGCTACTTTTCCCTGGCCTAGCCTCTAGTTTTTACACCGTTTTTGTTTCGTTAATCCACCATTGCGGTTTCCTACCGAAGACCAGACGCCTTGCATGTCATAATGGCGAAAACAAAAATGGCACAAATATTTTCAAAAAATTAAAACTCAACAAGCTAAACTCGGTATTAAAAGTTCTCGCCATTATTACACTAAACGTAATTACTTTCTAAATAGGTAATGACAATGACAGTAATACACGATGTGCCTACCTGGTATTCCCTTAGTTGCGAGTTGCGAGGTCCAAAAACGAAATTCATTAGACGAATATTTAGTACGAATAGTAAAAAAATCACTATTTCAGCCTTGCTTCCATGAACAGGAACCCTGAACGATAACTACCGAACTTCAGGTTTGTTTGAGAGTTGTTCGAGAACTACAGTTTGTACTGACTTTAGGTAGCGACGCAACACTCAACAAAGCTGCCTTTGCTTGTTATGAGTATAACTTAGCTGAGTTCTAGTAAATTGCAACTTTTGAGTGGCCATGCATTGAATGAAAAATGTGACAAGGTGATCTAGAATTTGCGTTCGAGACTTCGAGTTCAGGAGATGATTGGTTATCCTTTATCGTAAATACTCTGTTCATCCCATTGTACTTGCATTTGTGGGGAATGGTACATATATCTAAATGCGAAGTGGAATTCTGGGATAAATCTATTTCAGGGATCAAAGTTCCGAGTATTTCCTAATTTGTCACTTTTCATATTTCATTTATGTGTAATGCTCGTACTGCCATATATTGTAATTTACTTTCGGGTCCTGAAATATTATTAGCTTGAGCTTATTTTACAATTTGTCCAAGCTACGATATCGATACGATCGTATTGCTCTTTGCAGGCTACTCTCCTAACAATGCTATGCCAACTTCTCTAATAATGAAATGTGTGTTGTACTAGGCTCGAATTAAGATTTACAAAGAATTCCTCGGCGGTGTGGATCGAAAAACTCTCCGTCTGGTTTCTCGATTAATCAGAGGTGAAATTGACATCAACGTTGGGGTGCATGGACGGCTTACTGGATCTCGAGAGAATCAAGATTGGATGCGGAAGGCGAAGCTGGTGGGTTTGACAGTGGAAAATCAATTTCTACTCACCATTTCCGCGCTGTATTTCTGGCGTAAACCTGAAGACCTTTTGAAGCTCATCATTCAACAAGGCGGAGCTTCACACACCAATATTATTGAGCTCTTGGGAACATTCCGCAATCTTGAGGGACTTATTAGATCATTAGGGCGATTTTCATTAGGGCGACTACAATGTTTCCAATGCTGGTGAAAATCCAAAACGGCTAATAGTATGCACTAATTACTTACTAACTAACTGCGAATATAAAACATAACGAGTTACTTGAACCCGTTAGCTTTACCAACCAGCACTGCCAGTGGTGCGGGTTTAGTATCTACTGACTTGACTTAACCAACACGCTTAAGCTTTAAGATAGGTCGAATTGTTCATCCCAACCGGCTTGCCTTACACATAACAGACGCGTATTTACCAAATGTATTAATGTTAAATCCGCAAAATCACACTTTTTTACCGCACTAGTCTGGCATAGGTTAGGTTGACATGCTTTTGGTTAGTTTTTGGATCTTCTTTGGGTTTGTTGGCATTAGACATTGACACTCTTGAGAGAATCGTCCTAATGGTAATTTACTGAAGGAATTCACAATATTGGCTCCGACCCCTGCACGGGAATACTCGCCGGACAAGGGTATCATGGGACCCCGGTATCATTTCCTAACTGTGGACGACCTTCCAGGGCTTTTCAACATCATGCGGATGAATCACGGATTGAAGGTCCTTAATCTGCATCTGCTGCCGATCACTACCGCAACACGCGTGTTTCGGGGGATTGAAGACTATGGATGGGATGCATTTCGTCATTTTCAAATGAGTGGAAGTCTTAGGAATTTGAAAATACATGCACCCGAAATGAATGCGGACGATCTGCGAACTTGGACGAGCATTATTGAAGGTCAGTCCGACTTGGAAACATTCTACAGTAATATTGGACGTGTCAATCCGATCGACTACAAGGATTTCATCCAGCGATCAAGACGTTCACTTACTAAAGTCGAAATATTCAATATTCGATGTTCCGAAAATAACTGTTCTCTATTGCTCAACTGGAACATGTTCAAGGACTGTGACCAGCTACGGCATTTGGCGGTCCACGCAGTCCAAAATGGTATGTTATTATTTATTTGGTCTACAGTCAACAGTACTGTTGTTTGTATCCTCCTCATTCGATAAGCAGACATATAAACAAATACGGCTGACTGCCTCAGTATAGCAATGAACTCATCGGTATTCTGATCACTCATTTACAAGAAGTAAGAAGCTTGCGCTTGCAGTATATTGAAATAATGAATAGTACGTAATTCCTTCTGCAATCCACGTGTATCTGAACTCTGAACCCAACATGACCGATTCAAACCTAACCCACAACCGAATCAAACAAAATGGCACTGGGCATGGGCATGCCATATCTACACTGCTATTAATCTGCTCGAAAAGTTATTATTCTGATGGAGATGGTTTTTTCATCTGCTTTGTAAAATCGCGTCCAAAAAGTAAATACGTTCGGTCAAACACACTTCGGTAAAAATGTACATTCGGTAATACGTACATTTGGTAAAATCTAAAAAGACTCGGTAATGTTGTAATTCGGTAAAGTGAATTCGATAAAGTCACCTACAACCCTTATGATTTGTGATGCCATATGAACAACATGGAGTGACAAGAGAATTGGGTTCTTGTAACGGGCTCAATATTCCGCACTGGTCTTACCTTCAGTCATAACTATTGGAGTGGAGTTAGGTTATATTTGGTTAAGCTATGGCTATGAGCGTCTACATGGTCAAAATGGTGCTATTTTGCTTTGGACAGGAGATGACAATGCCTTTTACTTGTTCTCGACGGGAATGCAGAAGTTCCCTTTGGAGCAGCTGACGGAGCTCCACTTGGATCGTGTACGGGTTACAATCGATATCTTTTCTCGACTGATGATTTGTACCGCTGGAAACTTGAAGGTCTTGGAACTGCGGAATTTCATGATGCCTCTTGGTAATCTGCAGTACACTGAGTTGGACGGGATAATTCATAATGGCGACTTGGACTCTTTGATTCTGTATGAAAAGACGAAACTTTTCGAATCGGAGGTGAAACATTTCAAGGAGATGTTGGAGAATTCTGCCAAGGGATCAGACTACAACCATACTTGCGTGCAGTCCACACCACCCGACGGCCCAGGATATGCGTTGCTCACATTTACCAAGAAGACACAGGAACAAGCCGAAGAGGAAGAGAAGGAAAAACAGGAACAGAAAGAATGGGAGCAGGCAGAATTGGAGTGGGCAGAAATGGAACAGGAAGAAATGGAGCAGGAAAAAATGGAACAGGAAAAAATGGAACAGGAAGTAATTGAACAGGAAGTAATGGAACAGGAAGTAATTGAACAGGAAGTAATGGAACAGGAAGTAATGGAACAGGAAGTAATGGAACTGGAAGATTTCGAACAACAATGCTCTATTTGAGTTTCTATCGCAATCGCCACAGAAAGAAGAATACAAATAACGCCTCATGCACATCAAGGTGGCTCTACACACCGTTGTTCTCTCTTGATATGATGGTAGAGTTATATGTACTTGTGGTTTTAACCAAAAGTTTACCTTATCTGATGTCTCACTAAAACTATTACGATTCTACTGCGATTGCGTTCCATCGACTACTCTTTGGTAGTTGGACTCCCGAAGTTTGGTTTGATAATTTCTAGAGTTGAATGCTGTGAAGTGGTGTTGTCGATAATAATTAACCAGATATTGGCTTTTTTGAGCGTTTTTTGAAAATCTGAAACCTGACCAAGCCTGGTAGGAAAAGGTTATTTCGGCTATGCCTCAGAATTGCTCTCTTAAAGAACAAACCATAATTTCAAAATTACAGTGTCCATGAGCAACATGAGGCATGAGATCCTAACCAAAGCACGATCGCCGAGCGTAATTCACGCCAGTAAAAAGACGGAGCCACAGGTACATCCAGTTGGCTTTGGGTTTTTGCAAAAATAGTCTTGCGCGAGTTGCTATATTTATCCTTCTACCATGAATATCAAGAGAGAACTGAGCATAATTCACCAAGAGTATTACGTAATCGTAAAATATGAACTGTATTTAAAGAATTATTCAATTTCGTCCTTCAATAAAAACACTTGATGCTTAAATAAATACAACAGTATATAATTTATGGAATTCAAAGAGCTGCATTTGTTTAATTTATGGTTTGAAAAACCGAAATTTGTTTTATTTGGGCTCATAGACCCACTCTGCGCTCACATTGTTCCTCGAATTTCATTTGTAAGTAATTATTTGTTATAATATGTAGTTTATTAAGCATAGCATTATTGGTTTGGTATGCATGATGAAATTATTAGAAAACCTGAGCTAGTAAAGCTGTGCAATCTCGTTCCGGATAATGGGAATTTGTTCGGAATAACGCAATGAGGTTATTGAACGTGGTACTTTGTAGATAAACCCGTGATAAGTATTCGTTGAATAACTACTACCAATAATAAAACTACTGTTGGCATACAATTATAATGCTTCAATATCATTTACCAATACTGCAGAAACAAAGATGTGTTTACATTGTCTCACAATTTGGACTGAGGACTTGACAAATGCTTATGCTTACTCGTTTAGAATATACTTGGAAATTAAACTCACTTATCTGAAGAAACTAACGTTAAAATGTATTCTTTCACAGGTGAAATCAATAATAAAGTGAATTTTAATTGCCGGTTTACAGCATTCATTTTATTGGGGATTTCTAGAATTTCTAGAATTTTAATTTAACATCGTATTATTAGACTAGCGGCGGTGTGTAATACGCATTTTACGCAAATTGTGGGTTTTGTTAAAAAACGCATCTCAACTCCGCTCCGCAAGGAGTTCCTGGGAAGTATATTTGTAACGTAAAGAAATTGATGATAGCAAAGTGGTTATCGTTGTCTGTGTCGCCGGAACTCCGCTATGCTGTTAAGCAGATTCAATAATTTGTATCCTCAATATTTTTGCGTCTGTTCGGAAAACCCAGAGAATCAAGCAATGGGCAAACTTGTAACTCCGCCAGTAAAAACGACGTATTTGTTCGATGTACGTCGACGTACTTATAAGTTATTTCGACGACTTGCTTAACAAAAAATTCAACCAAACACTTGAATAATCCACTTAAATAAAAGTATTTTAGTATGCACGAAGTATTTCTAATGTCTTATTTATTGGAATATGTTTTTTGCTGTTTTGTATTTCTACATATACTTTAACCTTCAACAGCGATGATCTATAGAAATACCTAATAGTTAACTTATTTCTAAATTTTAATACCACGTCTGTGCAATCGAAAAAGTACTAATTTCTGGACTACTAGACACCTATACAATTTATGGCTCTTTTACTGACTTAAAAACATTTTTATCAGGCTCTGCAGTGGATGTAACGTACTAAGGTCCGTTTCCATTAAAATAAGAAATGTAGAAACTATATACAGGGTACCACATAATGATTGTCCACCTTAGTATTTCGTGTATGGCCATAGCGCTCATAGACGTGTTATACACCAAATCAAAGCTTTTTTTATTGTTGATCTCATGGAGTAGTAGTATGGGGCAATCGCTTTCAAGCGGCCGCTGCACAGCGCAAGGAAGAAAAAAACTCTCTCCTAAATCCTGGGAATCATTCTTTCTAGTGGAAAACGCTACCAACTAACTCTTCCAGTTGTTACTCAGATTTATTGATCAAGTCAACAGTGGTTTAGTCTTTCGTAAATCTTAAGTTTAAAGTTCAGTTAGCATCCAATGGCCGTATTGGGTGACAGTGACAAGAACCGGGCTCTTCTGGACAGAATTCGTGTACTAACTTGAAGAGTTGGTAGATTTTTTCGCGGCTAGAGAGAAGGATTGGCAGGATTTAGGCGAAAGTTCTCGACTTTGTTTCTTCCTTGCGCTGTGCGTGCAGCGGCCGTTTGCAAACAATTGCCACATATGTATTATTACTCGATGAGAACCACAATAAACAAGCTTTGATTTGGTGTATAACAACGTCTATGAGGGCTTTGGCCATATACGAAATACTAAGGTGGACAATCATTATGTAGCACCCTGTACATTTGGGCCACGTGTATAAGTTTGGATTAAACTATTGTGTATTCCGACATGCATGAAAGCATTTTCACTAGCTTCCACCAACTGAAGCTAAAACAAACCAATATTATTGCAGTTTTACAATCGTTTTGTAGCACATAGGATACATACATAAAGCAAAAACTTTGGAAATGACTCGGCAATTCCAGTAAAACCAAAGATTAACCTAAATTAGTCAAATAATTATTTAATGCTGTTCGCGCTTTCGTGAGTTAATCACATTTATGATACCATTCTCACATAATACAGCACACAGTCCTCTTTTCTGCTCTGCTATGTTCTAAATGAAGAATTAAATGTTTGAATTCTGACACTGGAAACGCCGACGTCTCCAGTCGGAAAATCCAGGACAACATAACTCAATTCGGCGTATTAACTGCATGAAAAAGGAAAATATTTCAAAGATTTATAATAAAATAGAAAGAAAATTGTTCACGTTTTAAATCGCTGGTGAGAAATGCTTCAAAGCCGAAAACTTAAAAACGTGAACAAGAGTACGGACTAACCTTGTATGTATATACCAAACCAGTACATCTCTCAGTGAAAGTAAATATTTGCAAGTAGTGGTAAGCGGATATTATTGATGCATCTAAACAAGCTTTAGTTTGAGATGGTAGCCGCTGCGGTGCTAAGTTGTAGAGCGGTATGTTCTAAGGAAGAGGAGCAGAAGAATACATAGAAGCGGCTCTCGTGGCTGGACGCAATAAGGAATTTCTGAGTTGTGAAGAAAGCGGCAGAGTGACAGAAAGGAGAGAAAGGCGGCCGAGTGAAGTGCTGAAGGCTCAGTCGGCTTTTCTTCCTTGTGAGAGCCGCATAGCTGGTGAAAGCATTCCGCGTTCTGCCTACATTACACTAACTCCACCAACCATTCTTCCACTACCGCCAATCTCCTCCAAAGTATCCTACAAGATTTAGCCTAGCCATCACCACGCCTGTAATTGACAATCAGAGTGTCACTTCAAAAAGAAAGTTGAGCATCGGGTGTCCCCTGTCCCCCGCAGTTCTCAACTTTCATCTCTCCTGCCCTCTGCCCAACCAAGCACAGAATCCAGTAATCAAGTGGCTGCTGATTGGAACTCAGTTCAGTAGGATGACCGGACTAATCCACATAATTCCGTTGCATTCACCCAATTCCGTCCACCCTTCCATCCAGCCAACAACAGGAAATGGAGGAGTGAGTGACAGTTTTTAAACCAGTTCTTATCTACCTGCCTTGTTGCACTTGTACTACATAATACTATTGACAATTGACGAAGCCTTCTCTGGCAGTAGGTGTGGGAGTCAGGCGACTTGAGTTATTATCTCTGGTATTTGGCTATTAGTACTTGATGACTCAATCATCGCCACGGTCCATGGCCTGACCGAACGGCCCTAATCATATCAGCCTTAGCTTTGGGCTTATTTTACTTTTATCTTCACCAGCCTCTCCACTTTGACGTACATAGCAAGAGGCGGAGGACATAACCCTGCATCATCCCAACATCGCTACGCAAAATTGTCTACATCCACTTATTACATATTAAAGCGGATGATCGTGATTCAGTAATTATCCAATTAACAAGAACCCAGCTCTATCTCCGCTCCCTTATCTCCTGAGAATAATCTCACTCAATCGATTTCCTCCCCAAGCCTTGCAAATAAACAATGACAGGGGGAGAGGTGAGCGAGAAAAAAAACGTGCGTTATCTCAAGTCCGTTTCTCCCTGAAACATTTCACACATGAACAAGGAGGTCTAAAAATAGACGCCACATTCAGGCATGCCTCTCAGAGACCAATTTCCTAATTACTGTTTTCACACTCGGTAGTCGGGGTGAGAGAAGTTGCGAGTTTGGAGCACTTGTTGGTTTGGCCTTGCTGTATTGTCACACGTCGTCTCCTGGCCCATTCTCCGAGTCAGAGGCAACAGGCAGTTTCATTTTCCCCAGACTCAGAGCGACGAAGTCGGAATTCTGGACAATGCTCAGTTTGGTTAGTGACAAGTGACGAGAGGAGTTGTGAGAAGCCTGGTGTACACAGTTCCCAATCCCAATTAGTCCAATAGTTCCTGCCTCTCTCCGCAATTTGAAATGTAATCATTGGAGCTATAGACAGGCAGACCAGGACCGGGAAATACTTGTCCTATCACCCAACTTCTCCTACCATTTGACGGAGCAAATAAATGATAAGAGGCTGTTGTTGTGCTCTGTACAATAGAGAACTGAACTGGAAACCTCCTACGTCAAACAGTCCCCAATAATGGCTCTGAAGAAGCGTGATCTCGTCGAGGACTGACACATAGCCCGCATACCGCACGGAACACGTTACTCGCCTCAGAGTGTGAAACCTCTCCTTGTTCTCCGCCTCTGCCAATTCAGGAGCCATAAAAAGTTTAAAGAAAATAAAAGACATTTCCATTCCAGATTCCCTTTGAAGCCTTTCGCCCAAGAGGCTCACTGACATACGGCTTAGTGAGCTACAGGCGGCCGTGTTCAGTTAGTAATTAGACACGAGCTCTCTCTCCATCATTCTCCACAAATTCATTCCTTTTCCTCCACTATTCCTCCCGTCTTTCTTCCTAATCATAATCTAGACCGGATTATTATATTGGTTGGAGTATAATGTTCGACCTGTGCGTCCTTTTCTCTCTTCTCTCTGCAGTCGGAGTCGGTCTACATGGACGGCTCAGAAAACTTTTTCCTGATCTGATGTGATCATGTTTATTGCTCCGCTGACGATAAGAGTTGTTCACCATACAGTGCCCGGTGGGTCAGTCCGTTCCTTGTCTCAATGAAGCCTGTTGCGGGCAGTAGGCTGTGTTCCCAGTTCCAAAGCCAAAATACATGATTGCCTTGGATATTGGGTCCAGATAGACGATATATTTATTTTTAAGTTGCGGAGGTGCGGAGTGAGTGAGTTATGCTCTGCTTGCTCTCATTACGAGTTTAGCAGGAAGGACGAGGTTCAAGGATACCAACTTAATTGTGCATGTGTTTCTTCCTGTACTGGAGACAGACTCAGAATAAGCCATCTCGAGTCTGAATTAGCTCTGTGCGGCCTGCTGTTAAAAAATACACTGTTTCCTTGTTCTCAATCAATCAGTGACTCGTTGACAGGTGTGAGCATTGTGGATGCTTAGGCCGATCTACTAATTGGGCTTGGGTTTCTTCCTTCATGGGTACAGCAGGACTCGGTCTCTTGTCTCGAATTATCGCTGTGTCAAAAACCCGGTTTCTCTTCCCTCTTCTGTGTGACTTGTTGATTTGGAAGTGAACTTTTGGTGACTCAGTTTTACCCACTTGTTTCCGACTTACGACTTTCTCCCGAAGTTTAATCATTAACTTGTAACTGAATGTATCAATTGTGAATATTTTATATGTTAAGCTAGTGCTGATATCCCATCAGCGTAAAAACGTTAACCTGACATTATTTCTTCTATCCATCATATAGTTAAACTCCAATTTCTTAAGCGGAATACGAATACTATTTCTTTCAATCAATAAAGTCAAATTTTACTCAAACTGGAAGTGAGCCAAATAGACGCTCAAAAGAAACAGCTCATTCCACTAATTGTGCGGAATCCTCTATACTGGAAAGAACGAGACTGAAACCGGTATCTTGTCTGGAATCAGAGCTGCGTGGGCTGATGTTTAAAAAGGACGCTATTTGAACACACTGTTTGAAAGCCTGCTGTTTGGAAACACACTGTTTTCTTGTTCTCAATTAGTGACTTGCTGGCTTGAGCAATGTGGCCGCATGATGGTAAAAGCTTTTTCTCGGCTGTTCTCCTCATCTGTTTGCTGACTGGAGGGGCCATGGGTGACGGGTCCATTCCGCCTGACACGGTCTACCTCGGCCCTCCGGTCAAAAACGTGGAAGAGTTGCAGCGGAAAATGAGGACGAGTAGTGAGCTGAACGTGACAGTGCTTCTGCCCTTCGACCCACACTACAAAGCTTCCGTGAGAAGAACCGGCCCGGCCATTCTGCTCGGATTCGAGAAGGTCAAGCACCTCGGCCTTCTTCCTAATCACCGGGTTCGGCTCAACTACGTTGATTCCAACTGTTCCAACATCATTGCCCCTCTCGAGGCCATGCGCTACCAGTTCAACAATGCCGTTCATGTTTTCTTCGGACCCTCGTGTGAGCTCGCGTTGGGTAAGTGGATTGATCAGAACGCTGCTCGTATTTTGTACCTGCTTTTGTTGTTCCCAAACTCAATACCTCAATGCAATCAGGAGTTCATTCATCCTAACAATCGATTGAAATCAAAACAACTTTCATGATGCCTCCGATTTCTCCTTGGTTCTTAGCCAGCGGCTCACTGGTTCTACGAGAAAGCTCGGTTTCCTCGAAACATCTGAGCGCAAAAGTACCCTCGAGTAAGCTTGGCCTACTGAAATACTTGAGGCAAGCTTAAGTTACCTTTACTATTAGAAATTCAATTTAGTGACACAATTACTAACCCAACTGAACGTAAACTTACCATAGCACTTTCCGTATGCAAACACATTAATTAATTACGTATAATATTTTTTTTTAATGTTTGTAAGAGCCTTGGTTATTTAATCGGACAATAAACTCAAATGAGTGAATGAACGCGACCATACCACATACAGTTTATGGAAGTCCAATGTTAAAAATGAAACTTCTCGAGGTAACATTTTGGCAGGGAACTATTTTGGGATTTCGGCTGATTGAGAGGCTTTGTCGTCTCGGCGTGTAGCTGAGATTAATCAAGATACTGGTGTTGAATAAAAAGTACATAGATGCCTTGTTTCGATATGAAAGTCAATAGCAGGAACTGGTAGTCATACTTTAACACCAATTCCATTTGAGTAGCCGGATTTTGAAGACAATGATATTCATTGCACAGACTGAATACATAGATGTGTTTTGTGCGGCCTATTATGGAATATCCTAGTGATGATTCATTGAGAATAAAGTAAAGTAGGTACCTTCTCCAAGTTTCTCGGCGCTGTGTTCATATCTGTAGAGCAATATTAGGCCTGAAATCTCAAATACCCTTCTCGAATATAGTAGACTAGCCGGCCCACGTATCTGTGCCAAGCGCTGCTCAATGCTGCAAGGAAATATATACAAAATTCTCTATTTCATTCGTAAATACTCAATTCCGAACAACCAATCAGTAGCAGAATGAGAACAACATGTCAACAAGCATGCATCCACTACATACTTGATAAGCTCGTTATACTTACATAGATTAAGATAGTGAGTTGTGGATTCTGTTTAGAGCCTTCCGGTCGTCAGATTAGTGTGCTTAACTCAATAATGGTTACATTCGCATTTAATCACTTAATAAGACACGTTTAGGAGATTCCTCGGTCATTCCACTCTCTCGAGTTTTTTTGTTATTTGCTATTTGGAAATTGTTATCAACTCAAATCGTAAAATTCATTTTGATTGAAGACGTCATATTAGCCAATCAGAGGACAAATAAAAATCATCTGACAGACGGAGAAGGAGAGAGAGATACAGATACAGGGATGCATTACAGAATCATTAAACTCGTTGAACTTTAGGATTATGTATGATTTGATTACTGCTAGGTAATATTATTTGGGCAGGCCTCATCTCATCAAGCCTCTCAATCTTGAGAAGGAAGACGAGAGGATGTGGATGGAATTATGGAGTATAAATATCTGTGGATTTTGTGAAGACCTACATCATGGAGTTATACGTAAACTAATACGAAGCGAATTGAGGCACAGGCTAGTGCAAATCCCAACTTCAACTGGCTGTATCCAGCCAGTGTAAACAGACACAGGTTTTTAACCATTAGCTAGCAGTTTCTTATGTAAATGGTGGCAGTAACTCAAGTATATTAGACGTCCTATAGCTGCCTAGTCTGTTTTATAGGTTCGGTAAATACGAAAAGAAAATTCGGAGAATCCTCAGACATGTCAAAATTATTGGTTTACGTTCACAACGCCCTATATTTTCGCTTTTCTATACTATCCACTATCCACTTCGAGCAAAATGATTCCTCCTTACGCCTTCGCCAATTATACACGTTTCAGAAAAATTGTATGTGTAAATATTAGAACAATGTGCAGAGCGGCACGCGGAGAGTTGCCCATAACCAGTTCATGAATTTTAGAGATTCCAACTGTACTCGCCACTTTTCCCCTCTAAGATTTACAGACACAGATACAATTACTTGAATGCAATGAATATAAATATGGCAGGTGCGTTTCGTTCTGAGTTCCTCGCCGCAAGCAATAATTACAGGCATACTTATTCCTATGTATGACCTTTTTTTTCGTATTTACGGTAGAAATTATTTGCCATGCCATGTGTCCGTAAATTGCCCTGTATAAATATTCTGCCTAAACCCATTATTGCTGCAGTTCATTAGCCCGTTGATTTTGTATTATGCTGTGAATAGCCAAACCTACCTGTGGCATTCCGTTTGTAATTATTTATGATTTTTCAGAGGTCTCTCGTACAATAAATTCTCATGTAGATTTCTACTACCCAATAATTTATAACTTCTAATGCTTATAAAGTTATTATCTAAGACCTTGAGTGTGCCAATGCGCTATGGTAGGTTGTGAGTGATGTGTATACTTAAGCCACGTATGTAATACTAATGCAAAATGCAATGCATACACTTACACTATGTTGCATAATCCATCACATAAATACATAGAAACTTCTGCTGTCAGAGGTCAGAGAGGCAGATCATTCCACATAACAAGATGGTGACATACTACTAAAATGTAATGTGCATTATTTTGTACTTTTACAAACACAATACACACTATTTGTTATTTCGGAAACTGACACCTTACAACTTATAATTAAATTATAATAAATAAATATACGCATAAGCTGATATTAAGACCCAGAAGTACTGTTTACAGCCAACACACTAAAGTACGAGTAAGACAAAGCGCTGCGAAATTCTCGACAACAGCAGCGTACTTAATTATATTACTGAATGTCTGCATATAAATATACGAGCATATTTGTTACACTTATGGGCTATAGGGCTGGACTATTAGATTGATCCCGATCGGAGACTGGAAATATACCGTAGACCTATAGCCATGACCTTCCAGAATATTGACTTGTAAACCCTTTCAGCTCTGTGTACTTAGATACATTCATACTTTGTTCAATACATACAAAGTAAGTAGTTGAGGCATGGTTAATACGATATTGAAAATTCCAATTTTGTCTGTCGTGTCGTACTTGAGTGCATGCAAGCCACGGGCATTTTTTATTTCATTGATCTTTAATCTTGAACCAGTTTGGAATTGAGAATGTGGTGGTTAGTAAGTATACTTGTGTGCCAATTCCAAGTATTATATCCACGAATGTAAAAAAAAACGGCTGAGAACAAAGGGGATGTCAAATATCAACCTGCCGACGGTGCACTGTTTCATCTCTCTGTGACACTGGAGATCTCCCATGCTAACCAGCTAAGATCTTGATATTATGTAGACTCAATATTTTCGCGTCTGTTCGAAAAACCCAGAGAATCAATCAATGGGTAAACATAAAGCTACACCGATAAAAATAGACGCCTGTGCTCGACGTGTGTACGTTTGTGAGTTTATTTTGATGACTTGCTGGTACAAAATTAAGCCAGACACTCTAAATAATGCACATGGATAAAAGTATTTTAGTATTACACCAAGAACCCGTTGCGAAACAGCTACCTACTGCGAAGACCTTCAACGGTATTTTTAATCTCGTATCTCCTGGAATGCGTCTTCTGTCTTTTTGCATTTGTATACTTTAAGTTTTAACGGAGGTGTAGTTTACGAGAGGCGGATTGTCAACCGAATTTTCATATTTTAATACCGCATCTGTGCTCTCAAAATGGATCCTAATTTCTGGACTACTATACAGTTTACGGCTTTTTTTATTCACTTAAGAGTCTTCTACTCGCTCTGCATATATGAACTGGAGCTTGATCTAGACTGCGAGTAGAGGGAAAAGTGCATAGGCAACTACAAGCTGTGTCTTCTGCACCGGAAAAGGGACTATGTAGTTAGCCTGCGTAGTGCTACATAAGTATCAGAGAGCTTAGAATGTGCATATGGTTTTGGTAACATCTTATAATTTCCTCAATTGTACGAACTGCAGTAATTCAGAATA
>JAQFXY010000849.1:0-15812 GCA_034693865.1 Ceratophysella sigillata | reverse complement strand
AGGAGCAAAATGATGTTTCGATTCTAGTCAGGTTAGGCTGGGCCTCCAAAACGGCCGCAGAAAACTTCTTCAATTGCTTCAAAAGTTAGTGGAATGCGAGCTTTTATTGAAAGGCTCTTTTAAAACTGGCTCGTAACAAATGACGAGACCTAGACGTTATAAATCGACATTGCCACTAGAGCTCCCAATACCTGCCCGGTATTAGACTTTCGTTATTCCGTATTGTCGGTATTGAGGCCTTCGGTATTACCGAAAATATACCGACATTTTTAAAATACGAAATCCGTGCAATTCACGTTTAGAATCATGATAGAAGAGAATTAAGATTAGTTTAGGTATTTTGCTGTAGAAAATATTGTAATCGAATCAATTAATTATACCTAGTTTGTTTTAGTTAATAGCTGGCTGGTACGTAGGTTATGATTTTATATTTGTGAATTTATGACAAAGGTAAACTCGCGTCAAAATAGTTCGAACCTGAAATGGCAATACGAAATTGACTTAATATTGACTTAATAAGTTCTCGTGCTCTAACTAACAGGAAATTGTTATAATAATTCCTCAGCACTTTTGATCCTTGCATCTAGCAGCATTTCCATTAACCTCCTTCAAAAAGTAGTAGGTACCATACAAAATCTTTGTTTTGAAAACGTCTCAGCACTTCATCGTACGTGACTGTTTTATTTGAACCCAAACGTGAAGTACTGCTACTGGAAGAAGTGCTACTGTCAATACTGGTAACGTGGGCTGGAATACTTGCGAATGTCACTGAGCACTGGCCACTAACTATTGATAACTGATGAACTAATATTAGCTTGCGTAATGTTATCCAAATGAGAGAGTGGAGAAAGAAAATTGAGTGTTGCGCGCAAGGTGCAAGTGATTGGTACTTTGTACGGTTTTGCAAAAAGAACCGCGTCACAATAAGTCTTTTACAATGTCACATGTGGATGGCGTAAAAAGGTTGAATTTTCGGTATTCTTTCGGTATTGAAGTATTCGGTACTCGGTATTCGGTACTACCGAAAAATACCGAATACCGATTTTGGGAGCCCTAATTGCCACCACCATACGGAAAAATAGCCTTTAATATTTATGTAAAACATTGAATTACAATACGAGCAAACCATTGTTGCTTACTACATTTAAATATTTAAAACAGCTTTACCCACTACTCAAGTGTAGAGTATTAAAAAATCTTTAGGAAGCAATCATCAGAAGTTGGAAGTAAAAAGTAACAAGAAAGCAGCACGGTGTGCACTGTATAGAATAATTCTGTAGTATATCTATGTGGTTCGTAGGTAACTAATGATGTTTATGATTGGTGACCAGCTTTCAAAGGGCCAGACAGTCTCAGCTCGTAACCCGGCGAGATTGTTTCAGAACGTTCAGTTAGTGCACTAGCAGGTCGCTGCACTGGTTGGATTTGATCTTTAACAGTCAGTCCTGCGCAGGCGCGAGAACCCAAACCCGGTAGCGATAATATTTAATTGTACATAGTATTTACACTTACCCTCCAATCGGTCGACTTCCTTCTGCAATTTCTGCACCGATCTTTCTGCAAACTCTGCTCTAGCTTCCGCCTAGAAGTAGTGTCACAGGTTTAAATCATTTTTATTCTTCAATTTAAATTGGCAGGCGATATCACAGTACTATCCTGGGACGGGAGGAATTTCGAAGCAATTACAATCAGCGGAGTTAAAATCCGTATAAAAGCAAACAAAAGTGAATATATTCATAAAACCAAGCAACATGCAATATGGAACATAATTTTGCACAAATGGTGTAAAAATATGCATGCAGTTGTCTTAAACTCTACATCAATATAAGTTTTCAAATTGAAGTTGCAGAAATTAGGCTAAAATACAGGATTATATATGGCATATGTACCTATATATTTAACTCCTGTTCAGTCACAAACCACCTCAGCACAGCGCAGCAGCTTGGGAGATTATCGTATTAGATTAGAATGTACTTACTTCTTTTAGAGCATCACCAACTCCTCTCATTTGCGAGGTATAAGACTCTTCCATTTGCGAAGCCTGTATCCAATGTTAGTCAGTGCAAACAAAAACACACAAAAATATTGTTAGTTATTTTATGTAAGGAGCACACATAAATATGTCACCCATATTAATAAATATGTATATTATCGATTGTAAATAGCGCAGCTGCCGTTGTGCCTGACGTTGGCTGCCAAGGAAGCGCAGGTGCATAATGGTTCATTTTGTATAAGACAAGAATATCTAGTTCTATTTATGCGAAGTAGTATTAATTCGAAGTATAATTAAGAGCACGCCTGAATCTAAATCTGAAACCCACAGAGAATTAGTGTTTGTAATTATTTACATTTAGGTGAATACTTATACTCAAATTGATACGTCAATCGAAATCAAACCAACGACTATTTAAATGTGTAGCACGTAGCACTTTACCTCATTCGTAATTAACTAAGAAGCAAGAGTAATTCTAGTAATTCTGACAAGTACGTGCTCCTCGGGTAAGACCATAACCTGGAATTCGAAGAAAACAACACCCGTACCCATCGCGTTCATATTGTAAACAAGGATACACTATGCACTACTTATTGATTACAAATGAATTGAAAAAGCTTCAGAATTAAATTAGAAAAAACGTCATCCTAAGCACAGTCTCAGTCTCAAAACTACAAGACGCGGTTTAAGTGCACTATCCAACAACTCATAATTATCATACCAGTGAAAACCAATAAAAACCGGCTCGAGTTTCAAGTTTCAACTAAGATAGTCTAGATAATCAAAAGCTTCGAATACACTCTCTGAGCAACAGCACCATATCACTTATTACCTCCTTCAAACGTGTATTGAGCATCTTGATCTGCTGCTTGTACTCCTCTTCCCTTTGTGTGGCCTATCAATGCGAAAGTTTTATCGGATAATAGTTGGTTGTAAACAGTTCCGATAAGTTATATGAGTTACTCTAGCTCATTACTATTTATTACTTAATATCACAGTGAGGACTCAGACCAATTGAAAAACTTCTGATTCCCTATTCCCTGGTATGCATTGGCTGAAATTACACTTTTCGAAGGTTCATTTGAATATGTTAATTCTACATGTGCCATGCACCCTGTCTCCTCTGACCCGTTTACTCCGTAAGTTGTATTTGTATTTGCATATGTAAGGAACTAAAGTTAATGTTAATCTTATTATCTTTGACGTTGAATATTTAGTTGATTGATTAGGAATAATTCACACGTGAGTTAAGCAGGTAGCAGATACAGCTACTTTCTGTGACAAACTACAAAAATACAGTACTTCAAAATAAATAGTGTAGCTTAAATAGCTTTTATTGTGGAGGAGGACTGTGATAACAATTGGAGCTCGCGTGCATAGATTTACAAAATATGGCGTTAATAAAGTGACCAAAAACAGCAAATAAGAAACGAACTAGTGATTCATCTGTAAGTAGTAATACTGTGCTGTTGTACAGTCAGCGATAAATAAGATATTGCATACTCTTGTTGTGCACAAAGTTTACGCGATTCTCAATATTTTTGTCAATCTATGCCCACGAGTTGACAAGAGGGCTCAATAGGTTACCTGCTTCAACCTAGCTGTCATGCTCTTAATCTGCTCTTTAAACTCGTCTTCCCGTTGTCGAGCCTGTTGATTTCACAGATACCACATCCAAAATAATTGTAAGTAGAGAATTGCTAACTAGTAAAAAAGTATCTACATATGTATCCTATGGGACCTATGAGACTGTGACAAGTATTGCACAAAACAAGCAGCTTAGGGCAGGAGGAGGACGAAAAACTTTACATGAGCTTTGCGTCAAAATAGAAGACAAGTTGAGATTTGAGGAAATCTCGGGAATGTGCCATACTTTATCGGTCCCTAACTAAAAAATCAATCATAAAGAATGTCGATTTATGTAAATTGCAGACTTTCACAGAAACACGTTCATAATTAGGTGTTGCAGCCGAGATTCGATATTAGAGATACAGCGTGCTAATTCAACTAATGACAGCTCTGCACAATGTAGTCTACTAGTAGTTTATTGTATACAGTATGTTTCATAAAGGAGAGGCGACCTAAATTGAATTCGGCATGACAACTGACAACCAATATCAGTAATTGTGAATGCATGTTGCAGTCAGTAATGAATTATGCATATGCTTAGGAGAAACGAATGAAGTATTTTGCATGAACTGAATATGAAGTAAAAAAGCATGTCTTCCACTTAAACGATTTAATAACATTATAGATTATGGCTAGACGCTAGACCTTTATTTAGTTAACGCTATAAACTTAAACAAATGCTTAGCAACTTATGAGATCAACTGATGGCAACATATACAACATGTCCCAAAATGAAGTAACCCCGTTTGTTTGTTTGGCCAGCTCAGATTTTGTGCATATGCTACAGTCAGCCAAGCTGAATTCAAACTACATACTAGATTAACACGTGATTGCAGATTACAGATACAATTAATGAAACACAATTAGAGCTGGTGTTATAGTAAATTGTGTAAAATAATTAATAATTGTAATACACTTGGTTAACTGTAACATATAAATTTCGAATTTATTACTGTTGCCATGCCAAAGCGCGAAGAGGGAATACTTCATTTTGGGACATTACATAAGAAAATCTTCTTGTTATTTTCCAAAATAACAGACTTTAGCCTCTCCTTTATGAAACATACTTATATAGAGTACACCAAACCCAAACACGTTCTGTTTCCTTCTGCACAGGAATGCTTCAAAAATCTGGGTAGCAGCCGGTACGGAACCAGAATATAACGAGTAATTATACATACAATACAAGTCTACATAAAATATAGATTAAAGAAACGCTGACGATTTTGCCGAATGCCCGTTTTCACATATAGTAATTTTGCGTCAAATTCATTTTATAAATCAGTAGTGTCAACGGTGGTTGACAGACCACTTTGTATTCAGTTTGTGACTGATTGTTTTCAGCCACAAAACTACATAATTAACACTTCGAAGAAGATTAAAGTATTTATGTTGAACACCGGCATGTGAACGTCAGCACTATTTACAAAACCAAGCAATTCAGTATCCTCGGAGATTCGGGGCTGCGCGCTACCTGCCGCCTCAGCTAACTTCGCTTGCGTTAGTATTGTCGACCAAGAAAGATTTCATTCGAGAGTACAAACGTAGTAGGTACTTGATTAACAGGTGTCGGCGGCGAAGATCGGCTATATAATGTTTAAACTGTTCCCGGCTTTATATTTACCTCTGCTGTAGCCTATTATTCTGATTCAAGCTGATGAGCATTGAGCATATCCGCCGCAGTAATGGAATTAACAATTTTATCCTAGTACGTACCTTTTCCTCGGACACTTCGAGTGACTTGAGGTTGTTACCCACTACCCTCAACTCTTCCTCAAGTTCAACGATTTTCCTTAACAAATACAAAAGTCAAAATCATTAACTTGTTGATTATATTAATAAGAGCGATTTCCTAATCAAGCCAATTACTAGGGTACAAAAGCTTCTTGAACAAGCAGTTTAGTTCGTATTCTAACTAGTGAAGTGAATAAATAGCAATAAAAACAGAAGCACCGCCATAAGATAACACACTAGTAAGCAACGACATAACCGGACGTACGATTCTCCATGTTCAGCTCGTTCCTCCGCTCGCTCTAAATCCTGCTCCATCATAACTAATTTTCGTGCAACCTATATTATCACACGGTAAAATAAAACAAACAATAGGCATCAAGCATTGTTAGTAGAAGTCAAACAATATAAAACATAAGTCACATCACAGTTACAGTTAACAATTATCAGGTCAGGGGGCAGGACTTAAGGATGGATAACGAGAAGGAGTAAATGGAAATCCGAGGATTACTCCTTTATTTTAACCCACTCGAAGTTCTTTTCGAATTGGCTACGAATACGAATATCACAATACGACGAACAAACCAGAGTGTCCAAGGTCCAAGTCGGTGGAAGGGACAGGGCCTAATGTTGTAATTAGTAAGTACTATTCAAGTTCTCGCGACCAATTCCTCTCTTCGATTCTAGCACACAAAACTCCACACTGCACAGCTGACTGCAACTAATTATAATTAGACAAAATCTTAAACTTTCAACTTTTATAAGTTAATGTGCATTCACTCGCATTTACGCAGCTGAGATAAGTTTTTTAACCGCGTAAAACTGCATATTACGCAACCCCAATAATTTCAGTGTGAAATGGCGAGAAATTAAATTCACGAAAAATCGGACTAAAATAAATACCTACTATAAACTATATAAATACGAAGATACAAACTGTGTACATTCAAACAATAAAATCAAATAGTGAATGAATAATCATGATTCTAAAAAATTCAGTTGTGAAAAAATACATGTTATGTTATGGCTATTTTGTTGATTCAGATAAGTGCGTTCACCTTACAATAACATTATACAGCATGTTTTAAAAAGGTCGTGACCACTTTGTTTATTATGTTTGAAAATAACCAGAGAAATATATAACATATAATGTCTATGATGCAGTCACTTGTATTTCTATGTATGTAGCATAGTATCAGTTACTTTGATTGTATCTACTCTGGTTCTAAATCTAAAGCTCTAAATCAAGCAAATTATGTGGACAAGTGAAAAACTTGAACTTAGCAATAACATAGTTATGTATGACAGTATGACGTAATGTATTTAGTTTGAATTTCTTATTCTATTTCTGGGCTATTTGCCCCGTCCATTCCTTCATTCCTAAACTTTTTTAATTTTACGCAACTTCAAGCAATTGTTCTCAAAGCTAAAAATCTAAAACTGCGCCACTGCTTTACACTCATACACTTGTATTTGACGCACTATAACATGTTTAAACTCATGAAACATGAAACTCGATTGTCAATCATTGAAACTGAGAGTAATAATATGAAGTGCCTTTTTCAATGAGTATGAGTATGTAAATGTTGTATCTATTGTAATTTTCACCACACCATAACACTGTCGAAACTAATTCCAGTTACTAATCCAAAACTAGGGATGTACCGGACCGGACTGTCCGGCCGATTTTTGACATCCGATTGGACCGGAAGTCCGGGTAAAATCGCCGGACATTTTGTAACAAATTTTAGCGTATTTAACATTAGATATTTGGTGGAAATGTGAAAATGAAAGACGCACAATATGCTTCTAGTAGTACTTAGCATATGATGCTTTAAAAAAAAGTGTAACTGAAACGTTAACCGAAAAGGAATATTGCGAAGTACATATTGACTGTTAAATTGTACATGATGTGTTATCTGATTCTGATATGGACAGTTATAGAAATATATTTGTGGCTGTACAATACGACGTACGTACAGTACAACGGTGAAAGTCGCGAGAAAAGAAAGAATGATTTCGCTGTGGGTGGTATTGATAAGGAAATTCAAATGAAAAAATAGGCCGGACATCTTTGGTCGGAGGCCGGACATCTTTGGTCGGATGTCCGGTCTGGTCGGAACGACAAGTTAATTTAACACTCAATCAGAAGTTTGAGAATTAGTAGGCGCACTTGACTTGAGTTAGCATTAGTGATAGAACTCAGAAATCTAGCTTCCTCTACTCACGATTCGCCTGTTTCGGCTCGTTCTTCAGCTCGTTCCAAATCTGCTTCAACCATCGCTAACTTACGAGCAACCTTAATCGTATAGGAATACAAATTCAACATGAATAATATGTTCTTCAACTTTATCTTCGCATATTCAATACAAATATTAGAATTAAGTACATTAAATCAAAACACATGTTTTCCAATACAACTTACAAATGCACAGCAATTCGTTAAGTATTAATTTATTAGGAATTGAGGATTGAGAATTATTGGGGATTGTGAATTTTGAGGAACACATTTGGAAATTGTATTAGAAATGCATTTCATTTTCAAACGCGTGGGATTGAGTACAGTCCTTTAGTAAACAAGAAACAAGCTCAAACGAAATAACGTGTAGGAAAAAGAGTTGGACCTCATCGTATTTACGATCTGCCTCTTCGGCAAGGAACCTTGCTTCTTTGAGTTGGTTTTCAAGAGCATCCATACGCTCTTCATCAGAAACTGAACGGTTCTCCAATACTTTACGCATACTGTTGAACACAAAATCGTTTCATTTTTACTAATTATGTTCCTTGATTCACCACTTAAGATTCAGAATGCGCTAAACTGCGAATCAGCAAATATTCTATTTGAATCCTTTAATTTCATTGACATGCCAGTCCTCGGTCATATTTCAAGTTGACTACGAAATCAGATCAACAATCAACATGCATTCGCGCAGATAATGAGTAAATACAGGACTACTATTCGACTTGCACAGGAAGAAGTAGTAGTTAAACGTAGTTATTCACGCTTCAGCGGCCGTTTTGAACTCAGTGTCTTCCTTTCATTTCATTTATTCGTAGTTGGGTCTGCCGTGGGTCGTGGTATGTCTAATACATAATGTACGAGTAGAGAATCGAGATTTGAGGTGTCCACATAGTCATTTTACATTTTACCATTGATGGAGATTAATCAGGAGAGGGATTACTGGGTTAGTATGGACAGGGAAGTGTCAATATCACCTCTTCTCGACTCCAGAGTAAACACATTTCACAGAGAAAAAGAGAATTTAAATTCCGTACATTACATACATGAGGTATTCAAATAATTAGTAACCATGTGTGTTATTAATCTGCTGAAATTGTATGCAATTTGGTTGAGCTCAATAAGGCATGTAAGCAAGTGGAGTCGAGATACGAGATGGCAATGCACTTGCTAATTGAACTGTGATATTCTGAACTTAAAAAAAAGTACAGCGTCGACTTGTTTTGTATTACCTCTTCGTACTTCTTGTCCGACTCTTCTGCGATTAATTTAGCTTGAGCTAATTGTGCCTCTAACATGGCAACTCGGTCATCCTCCATGTTGCTACGGTTCTCTAACGCTTTTCGTATTCTGTGATAATATTTGTAGTTGAATGACTAATTAATTAGTAAGTACATAACATACTCTAATAAATACTTAGTGAAACCCTCAGCCCTTACGAAATCGAAGTCTTGTTAGTGTCAATCACTTTCTCTCTACTGCTTGCGGGTTCCACATCAAACTTAATGGAATTCATTTTTTAGGGGTAATCAATCATCCATCGGGTTTAACTATTAATTCGCGTTTTGGATCTGTCTATCCGTTACAAATATCAAAATAGAGGAAAACCAATACATTGTAGTTTCTACATTTGATTTTAAAAGGGGATGGAGCGGCATATGAGACGTCCAGAATCGCAATATGGTTTGTTCGCCGTAAACCATACATACCTATATTATATTGGGTTAATGGTACTTACTCTTGAAACAATATTGCCACCTTTGACTTTGGGGCCTTTTTTATACCTCTTAAATGTAATATATAGTTTGAGTCCACCGCCCCTGATCTCCTTCTACATGGTCAATATCGTATCCTACAAATTATTTGACACTACTATCATAGTTGGTGGATATTTCAAAATGATCTTTCGGGCAACGAGCACGCGTAAAGAAAACTATTAAGTACCAATGATTGCTTTTCGCATAAATTTGGCTCGGAACAGCAGTAATGCTAATTTACGAATTCGGGTGCTTAGAGTGTAGAATAGGGTGCTAACAGTAGTAGCGGAGTATGCGCAGCTTTGCCAACAGTTCAAAGGATTAATTGAACCCTACCGAACTACCTAAGTCATTCATGACAATAAATTAAATAAGACAATACCGTTCCGACTCATCTGCGGCATGAGTTGCTTCTGCCAACTTAGTCGTGGCGGTACCAAGGCGCTCCTCTGACCGCTCCAAGTCTTCTTCAATGAGCTGAAGACGACGATTTAAAGCTGCAACTTCAGCTTCAGCCTGAAATATCAAAAAACGTTTCACATCAACTAAGTTTAATATGAATAACAGCCAACAATCTAGCGCTGCATATAAGCGTACTTGGCCTTTTAAGTATGTATAGATTTAGAGTTTGATAGCCAACCAGCAGAGTCCAGAGTCCCAAAAGTTGGCGCCTTAAATTCAGACATGCACGTAGGTCCTTTTCCGAGACAGGGTGCCCAAGCGCAAAAAAAACAGGGTCAACGCAATATTTTTTTGTCGCGCTTACGCGCGCTAAAATAGAATTTCACGTCTACATTTCTTATAATTGTACCTATACTTTCTTCAGGTTGCAAGCTGCATTCGTTTTGCGTTTTCCATTATTCTGTGCACTTGCACATGCATGGAAAATCTTTCACAGTATAAAAATATTCTCCTATTTGGAATTTACCTTTTCCTAAATTGTTTAGCCTTCTAATAGCCTTTTGTTAGTTTAATGACAATGACTGTTATTCTTAGTGCTTATAAATTGCGAAGGATTTGTTATTTGTTACACTGAAGTTCCCGATACGCAAGAATTTTTTGAGAATTGTGAGCAACTTTTGATACTTTGAATACAACCATATTTACACGAAATGCAATCACTTTTTAGAAGTGGGAATTGCGAAAGACTTTTGATCCCTTGATAAGCAAAAAAATTGAGCGAAGCGCAAGAAAATTTGTGGGAATTGTGAACGATCTGATACTTTGATTAACATATTTACGCGAAGCGCAAGAAAATTTATGGGAATTGTGAACGACTTTTGATGATTTGATTAACATATTTGTGCGAAGCGCAAGAATACTGTGGGAATTGTGAAAATTGTTTGATCAACACATGTGCGCGAAGCGCAAGAAAATTCGTGGGAATTGTGAACGATCTGATGCTTTAATGAACATTATTGCGCTAAGCGCAATAAAATTTGTCGGTATTGTGAACGAGTTTTGATGTTTTGATTAACATATTTGTGTGAAGCGCAAGAAAACTTGTGGGAATTGTGAACGATCTTTGATACTTTGATTAACATATTTGCGCGAAGCGCAAGAAAGTTTGTGGGATTTGTGAACGATCTGATACTTTGATTAACATATTTGCACGAAGCGCAAGAAAATTTGTGGAAATTGTGAACGACTATTAATGTTTTCATTAACACACTTGCGCGAAGCGCAAGAAATTTTTTCGAAATTGTGAACGAATTTCTACTAATTTCCATAGTGACCCTGTTAATTTTTGACAGGCTCAATACTGATTTTTGATAGGGTCAGGAAAATACACGATTTTTGACAGGGTCACTCCCTGATATTTTGACCCTGATTTTTGACAGGGTGGCGCCTATTGAGGGTATGGGCTACGTGCATGCCTGCTTAAATTAAAATAGTTTTTCCGAAGCCTTGTTTTTCACTGCCTAACTAAGTCCCTCTGTTTACACAAAACTTCTGGAACCCACCAGAAGACCAAGAATTCTTCCAAAGGTCGAAATCGCCCATAAAACTTACAACAACAAAAGTTAGTCGCAATTCTAAGTACTTTCCGAAGCCAATCGCTATTCGGTAATAGTTTGTTGTTTGAACTTTAATTAGTACTGGATAATTACCGATATTGAAAGGATTAGTAGATTGGCTTATTGGAGGACGTAAATCGTTAATGTGGTTTCTGGACGCATTGAGGATTGAGCATAAAGCTCACGGAGAGGAGAATGAAAAACTGGGTTTGAATTTCAAGTTTATGTTATTTCAGGTCAGGAAGTAGGAAGTACTGACCAAAGCCAAACATTAACTAATTAACATTAAGTACCATTACCATAACTTTTGTAATTTCTTATCATCTTGGGTAAACCACCTTATCTTATAAGATATATATAACTATATTTAACATGAAAGGCAACCGTTTTGTATGACATGCACTACATTACATATACTTAACTAATTCCTTTTAATAATGAACTCTGCTTATTAAACAATACAACCTTATCATTCTTCCACAGAGTCCTGATCAAATACAATGTTTACAAATATAAATAGATAAAATGAATACTTAAGTAATATATAATAGGAAATACATTTCGTGGAATTCGGACGTTTGTAGTATATTGGCAAGGGCACTTGCAGCTTGGTGCATGTTCCCTCGCTGTATAGCTTTTCGATACGCGACCGAGCTCTTTGACGAGATCGAGAGCTTGTTCTCCGAAGTCCATTGTCCCGGCTCCAACGACAAACGGGCATAACTGATACAGACTGGAAACTCCGGGCTGGCAGTGAGTTTGTTTGTTCCGTTCAACAGTCTGTTCAACAGTCAGCAGCACCGCCCGCTTTTGAGGTGGCCTGAATGCCGGTTTTTCATCAATACATTGTTGAATATGAATGAGACGGTCCAAGTCCACTGTTGCCTGCGATCGCGATCCTGCAGTACTGCAGTCACGAGTCGCGACATGAACTCCGGGAAATGTCTTCTGCGATAGATGTTGCCGTTGTGCATTGCATACGCGAGATTTAAACTAAAACTGATTATCTTTTTGTTCAGATGAGAGATCAGACATCAGTCATAAACCAAAACACAACTAGGCTAGCGCTAGCAATATGCAATATGACAAACGGCCCTACTACTAGCTAAGCTACCCCCTACCAGACGTACGTGGTGCTTGGTAATGTTAAGCACAGAAGTGGCCACACCCTTATGTGCATATGGCGTAGCACGCTGTCCTACGCTAAAACAGGATGAATCGCACCACTTTAAGCTTTTACATCCGTCGTACATTAATTATACGGAAAAATATATCCTAATTGATTTCTGTTTTATACATTGTAACAAAATATTTCATGCGGAATTCCTGGAAGCAATACAAAAATAACATTAGGAGACGTGATACACAAAAAGCATCCGGAAGTAGGATGTTCGTATAACGTGATACTCTATCACCACATCTGCCGAACCCTCATTCTCAGATCTCAATCTCTGTGTTTGTTAACTACAACTAACTTTGTATACAAAATTAGCTGATAGAAGTGAGGCGAGTAAGGTGCAGAGTTTTTGTGCTAATCGATAAACTGCCACCATCTAGGACAATAAGAGACTTACAATGGGAATTATTACCATTACCATGTACTTAATACAAATGAGAAACTACTTATCTTCACTGTACATCCAGTGTCATTTTATTCGATGCGGCTATGGGTTAGGTTAGGTTAGATAAGTCGTGTAAAACCTAGGAGAAATAAAACAGCTTTTAGACCAGAAAGGTCTTATATGATGCTCAAGTCTGTCTGTCTGTCTGTCCGTCCGTCATTCACGTAATAAATAGACAAAAGGACGTAAACGTGTGTTAAAATAAAAGTTTCAAAATTATATATAATCTTATATAGGGGCAATCGGGCAGTTCTGTGGACTTTAGTCCAAACATGGAAACGAGTATGGATTCGCAAAAGGCGATTTTGATTAGATTTATATACGTCATATGTAAATCCCTTTGATTAAATTTGATTTGATTTAAGTACATGCATCACATGTAAATACCTTTAATTTTTGATTTGATTTACATCGTCATATCTACTCTACCTGTCCTTGCACTGGGCACCACTCAGTCCTGCTATGTAATATGTAATAGGACGGTGTAAGTACTCAGGCAGACGGTCTAAGAGTCCCTCTGGGATGTCCGACCGTAAGGCACATCCAGTTTGCCTACGACTAGGCGAACCGCACGCTCTTAAAAGCGGCATGTGTTTTTTCTACCAACAACAACTGCATGCATACGGTCGGACATCCCAGAGGGACTCTTATTATTTAGACCGTCTGCCTGAGTAATATCCTTTCTGGTCCTGAGCTGCCGAAGGCAGGTTTTCTTTTTAAAATACACGCTTTAATGTTTTAAAACATTTCTTTCCAACGTTCCAGCACCAAAACAAGTTTTAAAAAAAAACGTGTTTTAAACACAAGTTTAAACAATGTTTTAAAATATTTGTTTAAAACATTCCATCCCTGTGTAAACCTGATTGCTAATTTGTCGTATCTGAAAAGGAAAGTACTTACTCTAAAAATCGTGTTGCGTCAGTTTCGGTTTCAAGTTTCAATTATGCTGCGCCAGGCGGGGAAAATTTAAGTATTAGTGGGAGAAAGCATCTATTTGGACTTTCAGTTTAAGGCATGGTAATTAATTTGCAGTATATAACGATCTAACTGAGGGAAGAGAACTAGGTAATCTCTACCTCTGGTTACCAATCGTATATCGTATCGAAATCGTAACCTGAAGTTAACCTTAACCAAGCTAAAATAATACAGTTCGCACTAGAACTGCCGAAATATTTATTCTATTTAGATTAGATTAACATGAAATGCATTATTTACAATTGAAAATACCCGAATTTCTATTACCCGGGTTACATTTAGGCTTCATCGTTACCCCTAGTCTAAAGCAGATAACAAACCCTTGATCCCCGAAATCAGCTGAACTTTAGAAGTTATTACTTTTTGAAATGTTTAATAATGGCAAATTTTTATGTTATTTTCGCAGCCATTCGCTAGCCTTCGATGACAAGTGAGGTGTCTACGGAAAAATAACATCGCTAGTGTATTTATATTTATGTTTTTGGGAAAAACATTAAACGCATTTAGAAAGACCAAAGTTGTAAGCTCCTTGAGATAACAACTGTGAATGTGAACTATGACTTCGTTTTTTAAAATGGTCTAGAACGTCTTGAAATGTCATGAAATGGACAGGCGTATGTCGTATGTGCATTGAAAAGTTTAGGCCTACAGCCTACACTGCTTATTTGTACTCTATCCAATCCACACCTACCACCTAGACACACCACACACCTACATACAACTTACAACCTAGTGGTAGTATGAGCTACGATTTGAAGTCATATACTAATTGGGATTCTTACTTCTTCCCGTCGCATGACCTCAACCTGAAGTTTTTTCTGGAGGTCTTCGCAGTCTTCCTTGTACTTCTCCATCTCCTCCTTGGTTTGCCTCATCTTCTTTTTTAGAACATCTAATAGTGGAACTGGAGCCGCCATTGTTGATCGAATCAATTAGTAGAACTAAGTACTTCCAACAACTTATTTCCACACACTTGACCAAAATTAAACGAATAACCTCCTGATTGTCACTTGAATTAAAAACCTCCTGTCGTCTCTACCCACACCAATGACCACTTAAGTTCAGTCAAACTCCTCTAAAGTTAGAATCCCTAATCTGTAGTCACAGGTAAACGCTGATGACGGACGGACACCGACACTGACACTTCGCTTTGTCCCGGTCCTGAAGCTTGTGCTTTGTGCTCGTTCTTAACTTGAACACAACTATGATCAAGCGATTAGAGCAAATAAAACCCGACTCCGAGACTACGCTGCGCTGAACAACCGACAACTGACATCAGTAAAAGGAGTAGTGATGACAGTTGTTCAGGTTCCGTATACAGGCGTGCATTATGTTCCATTGAGGCTTAAAGTACATGTGCAGTTTGTGCGCAAGTGAGCTGATATGGTGTTGTTATAACCTTATCAAACCACACACACGTTGATCATAGATGTATTTTTTCAATTTGAGATACGAATACGAGATGACTACATATACACACAAATATGAGACGAGTCGTCGCGTAGTGACTCAAAGAACGGATCGTTTAAGTACATACATACGGATACATGTACGTTACGTACATACATTACATACTACAGACTTATGATGGCAAATGGCGAAAATATTTAAAAAACCTGCCTTAATGCAGCTCGGGACCAGACAGGACAACACTAATGACCAACCAACGTAGAGCGACAAAAGTTAACTCAATTGCTTTATGTAAATGGTTTGCTTTTCTTTCGGGTTGTCACTTCCATTTGTTGTTTGACAAAAAAACATTATTGCTTCGCAGTTGACATGCGAATATAAATAAATATTTCATCAAATGGAATTACATATGACGCATATAATTCGAATTAAATTTAA
>JAQFXY010000848.1:0-15880 GCA_034693865.1 Ceratophysella sigillata | reverse complement strand
GTGGGGTCAGTGGGTACAACTTTGACCTGTGACCTCATCCGTTCTCACCGAATCGTTAGATCGGGTGACACGCTCGTTGTTAATATATGGCATGAATGGACGAGCTAACTAGTTTCCCTTGTTGAGATTAATTTATACATTACATGTATTTATAAGCTAGATGCGGCGACAAATTAATTATTTTTCCACTGAGTGAAATGATTGTATTAGCCTCCCATTCCGCTTGTCCCAATTTCATCCACTTCTGAGTTCTAATCAGAGTTAATTGGAGCAGATATACCTGGAAGGGATTCCGCGGGACCCTACTCAGCTCAGTCGGCGTTACAGGGGCTTCATTGGAATCGACAACGTTAACCTCAAATCTGCCGAAGGATGTCCAGGCCACTGCAACTTCGATGGTGGAATTTGTGACTGGACTAACGAGAAAGACGATGATTTTGACTGGAGTTTGGTAAACGTTCTTTTTACTTGGCTTAAGTCGCTAAACAGCAAATTGGCAATTTTCAGCTAATATCCGATGCGAAGTACGACCACAACCGCAAATTAGAGCATTATAAGGTGGAGATTTGGCATCAACAATTGAGTGTTACTCCAATTTACAGCAGAATGTTAAAATTGATACAATAAAATTGATACAGTAAAATTAATACAGTAAAATTAATACAGTAAAATTGATACAGTAAAATTGATACTGTAAAATTGATACAGTAATTCTGTGTAAATATCTCTAAGCCATGCCTATTGGGCCTAGGTTTAGCTTAATAACTCCTTGCTTCTTTTTGGAAGCATATATTAGCTACATACATTAATTTTGATGTTAGGTTTTGGCCTAATGAATTGCAATTTCAGAAATTTGCATAATGTGACTCAACCTTTGTCGTAGCCCAGAATAGCCTTGTTTTGATAAGGCGTAGGCGTAGCCAGTCCTCCACTTGTTCGCGTAATTACTTTTATGGTAATGAAAGACTTGGCGGGGCTCAAAATAAGATATGAAAGTCGGTCTAGTTAAATTAAAAATGATGGTGGAAATTGAGGCTTCTTCTATGTAATTGGTGTGTTTATCAAACCAGGCACGAGGAAGTCAGAATCCGTCCACCGGGCCCATCATGGACCGTTCTTCCTACACGCACGGCGGGAATAGCGGAGGCTATGCCTTTATTGACTCATCCTTCCCGACTAAGGCTGGAGACCGGGCTCGTCTCTCATCCAGAGAGTTCTCTCCCACAGGTACGAAAAATAACAACGGCAGGTCGAGTCCAAAGTCAACATTGTATCATTTAGCCTCCTAATGGCAAAACTGAATTTTTTCATTAAAAATATGAAGGAAAACTTGCTTTCCGAGTCGAGGAAGCAGTGTGACCAGTGTTCAGCCTGAAAACAATATTAATTTACAATTAATTGTTTAATTCTGATTTTAAATATCATACATGTAAGAAACCGAAAAAAAAGCAAAAATTATTTGAGTCCAGTGTATTAACTGATATAACAATGCTTATGCCCAAAATTTAATTTAAGATATTGCATATAATATTGATATAAAACCATGGTAACACCAATCATAACCAATGAAAAATATTAAATTAAGTAACAATACTCTTGCTCAATACATTGTTCGTAATTCCCCAAACAGTTGGTAATTATATGAACTGGCATCACTGCTTCCTCGATTTTGAATGGGAAGGCCCTAATCAGACACTATTTCGGTTTCGCCGAAACGTCTGGTTCACCAAGAATAGGGCCACTGCGATATTTCCGCATTGACGTCACATACCAAATATTTGAAACATGTGATACAGTCAGCCGAAAAATATTACAATTGGTTAAATTTTCTTGAATGTTTATGTGTGAATATTTTTGAATATGGTTTCAATTGGAATTTTATACATGGACACTTTTGTCCTGTCACGCTACAAGTAATTTGATTTTGCATATCCGCGGAATTCACCAAAAGCGACGTAAGGGACGGACAGGAAAATCCCATGAGATCCTTGTTGTATAAAACCGTCTCGACTCCCAAAAATTACTTTCACCACCACTTTTCCCACCACTCAACTCCCTTTCATGTCATGTCAGAGAAATCCAGAACGCCTCGGCTTTCTTTTGTACTTAGGGCGAGAAGAGGCCTTTTGAGTCTGAAGAAGGCCTCATATCTTCCTACACTCGTCTCCCGCCCTCCGTCTACCATTCGGAAACTAATAATATTTTGATGATAGAGACTCTGCTAATGAGTCTGTTTACATAGTCGCACGGAAATTACATAAAAGGGAAAATTGAGTTCCGGGACCACGGCTTTACACTTGGCAAATATTTTGCTCCCGCATTGGATCCGATGAAAATTACTAACTTTTGAACAGAGTAAACAATTTTATGTGTAAAAAGCTCTAGTTAAAAGGTTGATCATAAACATTGGGAACAAATTCAGAAAGAAAAATTTTAAATTTTAAAAAAGAACCGGTTTTTGGGAGATATTTCAATAATTAAATAAATATTTGTAGAATTGCGCTTAGTCTGTTGGTAACAATGAGCTTCTAACAAAATGAAATCCGCTTCAAAAGTTCAAGCTTTCACTGGGTCAAACATTTTCCAATTTACAAAGTGAAAGCCGTTTTCGAGACTATTGGAGCAGTACCGTTTACCGTTGTATGTACTTGAGTATGTAAAATAATTGAAACTAGAGACCTGTAATGATTGTTTAGGAATATGGAGATATTTCTGTACATACAATTACTCTAGTTATATATTTACATGTACAACCGTAGAGTCTCGTTGAGCAGTGTGTGTGTAACACGGTAATATTCGATTGCCTGCAATCCTGATAAGCTGGATATCAGGCTGTCACGCGCAGATTTCAGACAAATATTGGTTCAGGGGTAATCAGGGAAGCATAAGATTATCCCGGATCCCGGTTATGCTTTTTTGTGCCTTAGCATCTTTTTCGTGCCCAGCTCATATCCCTCGTATTCTAATATTATAGCAACTTCAAATTTATAAGAGCACTGGTTGCAATTTCGCTTAAAAATGACCCAGATTTCCGATCCAGAATTCCTGATGACTAGTTCACATAAAACTTCTTCGAGAAATTGCGTTCACAGCATATTGTTCAAATATCAGTGTTTCACAAGTACATGTTATGCATCATACGAATAGTCGACCTCAAAACTGGTTTCCAGCTGGCTTGCAATTTTATTTCCAGATATCCCGAATAGATTTTTTCCAATAATTGAAGGAGCACGAAGCAGTCGGCGCTGATGTGAGTCAATTTGTTGTGTGGTCTGGGAAAGAGAAGAGCTTAGCCCAAATTGGAAATAAAGTTTCAAGTGTTTCTAATTTGTAACAAAGTATGTAGTAGGAACTGACATGCAAAATGCACTTTTGCAACATCTCCTTCTCTCAGAATCAAGAACAAGCATGCTACATAGGATGAAACTCAAGGGGATCTTTCTGAATTCTGCACGCTACTTTGCTATGGTTCCTCAAAGAGACCAAGGTCTCGAGCTGAGCCTCAGCCTTGGCTGGGATTCTCTTCTGAATTCAATTTCATTTCAAAATAAAGTGAAGCCGAGCCCAGTTGCCTAAAAACGCGTGTTCGTTTCAATTAATGTAATCGCTCGAGATCTGGTTCTTCACTCAGGTTTATGTAAGGGCTACAAAATATCGAACAACGGCTGAGCATGCAATGTCACTAGCTGCGATGTACAGTGTCCCGTGTACTGAGTTCCTCAATACTAGAACGGTTATTTTTGCGACAATACTCTGCTTATGCTTATATCTCAATATATTTATTTATGTCTGGTTTTGAAGTTTGGTAAACAACTTTAAGCTTCAGGGAAGAACACAATCCATAGCAGCCGAAGCCAGAATAGTTATATTAAACTTTACTATTTTTCAGTTTGAAATCTTTGAAAAGTAAATTGGCGATCTATGTTTGTATGAGGAAATTCGGGCAATTGACCCGGGATAATAAAAATAGGCTCAGTGGGTCGCACTGAATCAAGCGCTAGCACTCAGGAATACTTAAAAAATTCTGGAAGTTGTTATGCGAAGGCTGAGTGCATCAAATCCTTTGTGAACCATAGCGTTCAGGTTTACTGTCCGGAAGAACTTAGAGATATAATAATAGGCCGTGTCACTCTCGGATAAACCCTAACCTTTTCAAACTTTGAAATTGTATAGGAACTTGAATAAATAATTAATGACGGAGTTAAGTGTCTGTAATCGGTCGTTGAACCGTTGATTTTCATTTTAAATCCCATTGCAGTTTTGTTCCCATTGACCGCATATACGACCAGTATAATAGATACGTAAATACTCTTATGATTCCACTACTGTTCACTGAGAAGAGATCGATATGACTAGAATAAACGAATATCACGATGACTAATGACTTGTCTTAGTGTCTGTACTAGATAAATAATACATCGATATTCTTTTAAGGTTATTACTCATAGGAAGCTTTTTTTCTCTTATATTTTGGGATTTGGACACAATTAATTAGTTAAAAATACGTCACAATACAGGTATGGCATATATACAATGTAATTCTTAAACTTTTTAGGAGCCGACAAGCCCCTGTGTATGAGATTTTGGACACACATGTATGGGAATGGAATCGGGACGCTCCGCGTCGTTCTCCATGATACAGATGCTAAGGAAGATCGGACTGTTTGGTCATTGGCTGGAGAGGCAGGGAATGCTTGGTACCAGGGTCAAGTCCCGATTTCCTCGTTCACGTCCTTCAAAGTACGTAACTATTTCTATTATTATATTCACTGAACTTCATTCTGCCTCAATTGGGGCAGATTAAAAATGAAATTTATTGAATTTAGTTTAAAATGCTAGATTTCTGGAATCATATAATATATAGCAATAAGTTCCTATGAAAGCTTTGCATCAGTACAGATCTTCAGGGTTTTCAGGTAAAATTGGAGTACCATTCATATGGTTTGCCGAGCTTAAGATTCCCAAACTATTTCATAACTTTTACTGTTACAGCATAAGGTCATGTACTAGATTTTGAAGTGGCTTCCGTTTGAGTAAAGAATATAGACTTGATATAAACTTCGAAAGTGTTTAGGCTTAAGGGAACACTTGATGGAGCCTATACGTATAAAATAAACACTTTGGTATTTGGATGAACCATTACCAAAATTGGTCTAAAAACAAATCTTTTTTTTTGCCTGCCCTGACCAGATTGTCTTCGAAGGTGAAGTGGGGAAGAATAACCTTGGGGATATTGCCATTGATGACATTTCCTTTGCTCCAGGAGCCTGCCCAAGTACGTACACCTAAACTCCTTTCTCAACAATTACTTTAATTGGGTTTCCCGAGTGGGACACGTCATTGAGAAAAGGAAACGGAATTGGGATAAAATGGTTCATGTGTGCAACGGAGAGCAGCCTCAGCAGGTCTCTCGAGAAGTGGAGTTACAGAGGTGGGCTCTTGAGATGACACGAGGGCTGAAGTAGAAAGTCAAATGTTTGCTCTGCTCTTGAAACAAAGGAGAGGGACGCATAGCATTCTCGCGTAGGATTCCAATCTAATTTAGACATGCTTCTTATCTCGAACAAACAATGGGAACTTAGGTGCACCCCAGACGGCAGCCGGGACTTCGGGTGACTGTACGTTTGAAGTGGACGAGTGCGGTTGGATGAACGTGGGGGCTTCGGCTAGGACGGATGAAATGGATTGGGAAAGACGCTTGGGACAGAATGCGAGGACTCCAATGGCCGACCACACCATCGGATCTCCTACAGGTGCATTGGGAAACTTTCTAAATTACACGCTGCATCTCCAATACACTCGGCTCTAGCATATGCACAAATTAAAAATTTTCTCTACAAATATCCCCAGTGTTTATGCCGAACCTAATGTTCAACTACGTGGATGTGTTTGTATCTATCCATTTTTGAAGCTTGGTAAACAAATCCAAGCTTAAATGTGAAACAATTATGTATTTCATATCACCCGAAGCAGGAGCAAATATATTGACCCAAACATGTTCTAAACCTGTAACAAGGAAATTAACGAGCTTACTAACTCTCCATTATACCTATGCATAGGTACATTTACCTGTGAAATCGGAGCATTTATTCATTAATTCCAAGTTAGATTCAATGATTTACAATTATTTGTGGGTTGCTAGTAGTATTTCAGTATTCAGATGACACATAATTTAATTATACTGAAGGCTGAGAACGTAAAACATAGTTTCCATGAAGTTGGCCCACTCGTCTGGGTTCACCTATTACCTCAGTCCCAGGCCTATTGTTACACAAAAAAATTATTCTGATCGCTTCTTGAGTTCAAACGCTACCAAAAAGTGTCGCAATGGTTTAATTTGTTTCCTTTTTGTATTACGTAAAGCCGTACATGACATGGATAGAGAGAAGTACATGGTAACGAGTGGGGGAAGCATGAGGACCGGTAGCTTCCTTATTATTGGCCTGATGCCTTGTGCGGTATGAGTTTGAATTGAATTGAGACAAATATTGACATGGAGTCAATTAGGCGAGAGGGATGAGACGGATGATGTGAAATCTAGCTTGTCATCTTTCATTTCTTTCATTCATTCAGGCCGTCTAATGAAGAAGAGGAGATTAGGAGATTGTCATTTCATTCACGACTTTTCCCTGGACGCCTTAGTCGGAACCTAAGATAATAAGACCCAAATTAGGATCTGAGCTCAGTAATTCATGTTCTCAGTGAAGGTGACCAAATTGGGAGTCGGGCTCAATATATGCGCCTCTCAACTTGACACTTTTGTACCTACAAATCCAAAATACACATTACGACCACATGTTCAATTTGTTGGCTTGGAATTGAAATTCACACGAGAAAAACAATCGAAACGGTTAATTTTAGTAATAATAGCATGTCTAACGCTTTAGGTAAGCCATATGAAATAAGGATAAGGTTTCGAATTAATTCTTATAATAAATCCAGTAAGTCTTCCTCCAAAAACCAGAAAAAGTAAACCACGTACTATATATACCCTATTGTTCTAAAAATAAAAAAATGATAAAATAATATAGATTCAGCTGGACTTGAACGAGCTTTTCTGTCTCAATCTTAGTCTTACTTCAAAAAAGTTGGTCAATCACTGCCGGACTACTTGAGTGAAGTTTGCACTCAACATATTTTTAACAATACTACTCGTACTTTCACCAGGGAAGTTGAGCGTGCTATAAACTTGCATTCCGGTTTCAGGGTTTTTATAAAACCACTCGGATCCCCATCTCATCCATCGAGCCTCGAGCCATACTTCCATGCCATTTGCTATAGAGTTCATTTAATATAGCAGAAAAAAAGTGATTGGAGATATTAATCCTATTTTTGTTTGGAACGAATGTGTCAGGGAACTTTATGACGCTGAGCGGCCTGAGTGTGCAAAGGGCCGGGGACAGGGCTTGGATGGTCTCACCCGTGCTGGACGGCTTCAAGAAACCAAAGTGCATGTCCTTCTGGTAAGTAGTTTATCAGGTTGGGTCGTCTCCTGTGATTGATTACTTTCTCCGCCCAGGAGATCTTCCAATGATCTCTAGCATGGCTCAGAAAGTTCATTTTATGAAACAGGTACTACATGCATGAGCCCTTTATTGACACGAGTGGGCCTAGCTTGGGGGGACTCAAGGTTTATACTCGAACTGCGTCTTCGTCTTCAAATGATTTGAATGCGGGTGCTCAGAAATTAACACCGATTTGGAGGCTTTACAATCAACAGGCACCGGTGTGGAAGTACGCACAAGCTAAAATCATGGAAAAGGAACAGTTTCAAGTAAGGAATCTGTTTTCAGTACTTCCTTCCTGTAGGCAATTTTTGTGCTAATTATGCCAGTATTATTGCTATCGCATTGAATTGAATAAGCACAATTTAATATCTAAAAATGATTTATCAAATATAAGTAAACCAGCCAAATTGGTATAATTCCTGGTATTTTGGCGAAAATCCTTATTGAACTGAACTTATTGAGCATAAGTTCAGCTTGTTTAGTTTAGCTTCTGTTGGAAATATCATTATCGCTGGATTTGTTTAGGCTTCGAACTGAGCTTAGTTAAAAGTAATCCTGAGGTGTTTTGTCAATTTAAGCTTTGCCAAATTAACAAGCGATGTTCAAAGTAATAATATTACATATGATGCTTATTAGTAAAGGAAGTGCTACCTAAATCGTACAATAATCCAACTGCCGGAACCAGATTACAAAGCTACATGCAATGTAAATAACTACTGTATTTCTTTCAGGTAATCTTCGAAGGAGTTCATGGTTCAAGTAGAGCCAATGGTTTCGTGGGCATTGATGACATTGCATATTTCGAAGGAGACTGCACGAGTAAGTTCATTTGAGTCGCTCATCTATGCATTTGAGACCTAACGAAAAGGGAAATGCAGCTCGCACCTAATATTGCGCAGGATTAATACAATAATCTCATTCAGCTAGAACTGCAAGCCAAAAAAGAATTGACACTCAGAAAATAGCCCAACTTGATTTACAATGAAAAAACTGCCTGCATAGAAGTTTATTTTGAAGTTTCCTGAAAATGTTTTCCCAAAAAGTTTCGCTTTTATTCTTGACCTCCAGACGGTCAGGTAAGGTCAAATTCAGTTGGGTTAGGCTAAGGTATATATCGTGTCCTTGGATGTAATTTATATTAGGCAAGTTAAGTTGGCCAAAAGTATTTTATTTGTAAACTTGAGCGGACTATTTTCGCTGGAACGTTTTTCGTAGAACCAATTCAATATTTCAATCTCACAATTGATGACTGTGACATGAAATAGAATAATAGTTATAACGAACCAAGTACCGGACACACGAAGGAGTGTATGTCTCACGTCAGAAAAGGAATAATGGAATAAAGTGAAAATATTATAAATGAGGAGGGATTTATCAGGCGAGTGTGATATAAATAGTTGCATTGTTGAATCCCTCCTAATCCCCTCTACTGACCTGTGAATGTTGACAAGCCATTGCGAGTCTCGGGTGAAATGGAGACTCAGGCTATTATACTACGTGTCTCGGGCTCCAAGCCACGCTTCTTATCCCGCTGATCAACTAAGCTTGTCGACATTTAAGGCGAATGAGCATCTGATACTCATCTCACGTCCATACATTGTAATATAAATCATTCGGATACCTAGGCAGCCGTACAGGGGCGTACTTGATGATTAGTGGTGAAAATAGGAAATTGATGGGATAATGGAAATGGTGTGGATCTGATACTCTGTTTGTTGACTAGCCATGCCTGGGAGTGCCTACGTGAGTGATGGAGAGTGTTCCTTCGAGAAAGACATGTGTCATTGGAGAAACACGACGTCGGACACCTCGTACCGATGGCAACTCGCCACCATCACTCGACGACCTGCCAACCTACCAGACAAAACATTCGGAGCTCCTGGTAACGCTTCCTGTCCATGAGTATCGCTTTTCTTTCAGTCGCTTTGTCTTCCCAAAGAGTCCCTTGGGTTACGCGAAATGTTTGGTTGGCTTAACCCATGGGGAATTTGTAGCTTTCGAAAGGAAAGCTTGGATCTAGTCTCTCATTTCATTAGTCACTTCATTTCATTGCATGGTATTTCATTTCAGCTCAGTAAAAGCCTTTAATTCAACTTTAAGTGTCAATCTGTACTAGGAAATGCTTGTGACTCTAAACATAAGATATTCGTGGATGTCAAATTGATGATTATTTTTACACATTTCCGTTTTATGAAAACAGTTGGATATGCCTACTTCGACATATTCAGTCAAAATGCCCAAGGAACCCCAGTCAGGCTCATTTCATCTCCACTTCCACGCGGAGCAGCAGATGAACGCCTCTGCTTCTCATTTTGGTGAGTGTTGTGTACAGAGCTGCTCACAGCGTCTTTGCCAGCAAACTGTATTGCATGGGGTATCTATATGATTGGAAGGCATGCTGATGATAAACATGGAGAAAGTGCGAATACGGTTCGTCATTCTTTGCAGAAATTTTAATGACCGGTAAAATCGATGCGTGCGTATTTGTATCTGTTTCTTTTGAATCTTAAATTAAACAAAACAATTTATTATTTAAGAGCAGGCATTCCTGTAACATAATATTGTGAATATTTGAATACTTGGTTTCTAACGCCGCGCAGTACCCTGTATTTTCTAACTGCTGTAGGTTTGACACATACTGAATTTTTAATTCTTGTTGCGTTTATAATTATTTACACGCTAGCAATTGCTTGTGTATAAAATACTATTGCTCTATATTTCCTTTTTGCGAATTTTGGAATGCCGGAAGCGTGTTTTGCAATCAATACTAGCTAATCTTCAACTATGAAACCAATTTATCTGAATGTTTATTAATGCCTAACAGTGATTGATTAAATACTGTGAAAAACATATAATTCCAGGTATGCAGCTTTTGGTGCAGGTGAGTCGACGCTACTTCGCGTCCTGACTCTCAACACAGACTCGTCTGCTGACTCAACCAGTGACAACACTGAAGGAGCCCAGGTAAAAGTTCCAAAGTAATTAAACCAAGTACTTACCAACTACTGGTTTCAAATAGGCGTGCTAAATTCCTTGTGCGCTAGGAATTTGCACTCATTCCGTTGTCTGCGCTCAATAACTTGCACTTATGCATGGGGTTCAATGTACAGGACACATAATAAGTTAGAATTTAATATAATCTCCGGGATTACATAAAATGCGATGCTAAGGAGAAGGCTGGTCTTTTGTGTGCCTGCTGCATAAGATACAAAGAATGTGGAGGAAGAAAGGAATAGGTTTCCATATTGTATAATGCTGGATTAGTTTCTGCTTGGCTTCACTTGCACTTTTCTTTTTTCTTCTTGGTATTAGAGGCAAGACAGTAACTCTAAAGTAAAGATAAGTATGAAACTGGCATTGATGTGAGATGTGCCTGACTGAGACGGAAGGGAATAAGAATGCTTAACATTCTGGGACTATTTAGCAGAGCCATAGTAGTGGTGTTATCATTCAGGCGTTACATTTTCTTTGTATTACACGGTTCGGGCTTATTAATAAGAAGGAAGAATAAGTGAAATGAACAACCCAACCTGTCTGCATTTCCGTTCTCTATGAATTGGGTTTTGCTTGCAGCGTTTAGCTACGTATCTTTCATACCATAGTCCCAAATTGCAAGGCTGTACTGTACAATACCGATTCTAGGCAATATTTGAGTGTGAAATATTGCATTATGATGCAGATATGGAGGTTGACAGCAGTGGATTTGGACACGGTGCGGCCGGAATGGAGACCGGCTCAGGTGGCCTTCGACAGTGGGTCCGTTCGAAGACTTATTTTGGAGGGTCAGGCGAACAATGGAGGTTTTGCCGTGGATGACCTGAGTATACATCGCGGTGAATGTTCGAGTAAGTTCAAGATTTCTAGGAGGAAGCATTACGATTCTTAATTTGGATTTGTTTTGTTTAACAGCTCGACCCACGGAAGCCTCGAAACGTTAATGAAGCTGGTGGATACACTCAAACTCTTCCTTCTCTGTATGCCCGATCTATGGGATACGCATGAATTATTAAACGGACTTCATTCACATGAGCATATTTCACGGTTTTGATCGGTCATCAACAGTATGGATGGGCGTTTTGCAGTATAACTACAAATATAATATCACTTATCTTAAATCGTATATTTGGGACTGAAGGGAGGGTTGAGATCAAAATCTTTGGATAAAGATCTAATACATAATTCAAAGTAGAAATTATGTGTCAGCAAAAAAGATACACAGTGACCTGAAACGCCCTTGAATGCCAGAAACCAGCTCCTCAAATCGTATAGGTTACATACCTACTTGCATGTTCCTAGAACCAGCGAGTGCAACAATTGGTCATTGAAGGTTATTTCCATTACGTTTCCGTTGAATTGCTAGCTACACCGCAAAAAATGTATAATAAAAACAGGCAACACTTCAATTTCTCTTATAGTCAATATTTTTGAAATATTTAAACTATGGAGTTCATAGTAGTTGCGATTGAGTAATTTTGTTAATTATTTAAAAGTTGCGCAATTTAGATGAAACAATTTTCATTTGGTCCATACGTTAACACATAAGTGTGACAGGTTGATAATTAGTCAATTTCTCGTCGAAATTAAGTTAATAACGCAACATATCATTCGTGAATGTCTAATTTGTTTGTATTTGCAATAGAGCAAAACCGTAGATGGTGAGTTTGGTCCCAGACATAATTTAAGATGCTTTGTGTTTTCTGTGTATTTATTATACGTTACATAAATTGCAAATACACATAATGTAGATATAGTCAATAAATGGTAAACATTGCAAGCTAATTTTCACTGATCTGCTCATTTATTAAGCAGAATGATCTTGTGTGTAGACTAACTTAAGAGAAATAAATACATATGTGCTACATTCCTAAATAATACAAATCATGATGTATTTGAACGTAGAGCAAAATTAATCTATTTCAAACTATTTGGTTGTAATAATAAAATTTAAATTCCCTAACACCGTGTCCTTTTATTACACGCCTTGACTCGTTTTTGATGAACTATATGCCCAGTAATTAAATTGTGTTACCAAAGAGGCACAAATATCATATGAAACAAGAGCATAGAATGGATTAAAAGAGGTACTTTGTCCCAAAAGGAGGCACCCTGCCATGCAGGGCTAAAACAATGTTTGGATTAAAATCTCACGACTCTGCTACAAGCTACAAGTCCGTTAGTATCTTGTATCTTCCTTTCGATTAGCACGTTTTTGGTTGAAGTACTTGAGTCTCTATGCCTTCATTCAAATGAGAATTAAATAAAGAAATATATTACTGCAGAAGCATGAAAACGATTACGTAGTACTTGAGCTCCTGAGCCTGACTTGATTTCACTTTTCCAACTAAAGCCTCACGTTTCACGTCCAAGCCCTGACGTCCAAGTCAACTTCTTGAGTTTGAACTAATATTTCTTACTCAATGCAGAGGAGAACAATGGGAGTAGCCAACCTGGGACAAACTATCAATAAACTATCTATTTTCGGTTGACCAAACCTACCTGGCTCCCAGTTTTCTCTTTCTCAGTGGGAATCTGTCTCGAAACATGGCACTTACTGCCACTCTGTATGTTTAAATGGGAATCAAAATCAATCATAAAAATAAGTCGTGGGTTATTGTGTACAATTCGGTTTCATTGTTTCTATTCATATGGAGCTACTACGTCCACTTTCTACAGTTTATCATTATTTTCCCTTGTACCTGCCAAATTCACTTATGTAATGCGTACTCTCTGTTGCCTAGAATTAGGCTACTGGAATTTTGCTCAGATTTCCACATGCACATTTACATACCAGATAAGTTGGGCTCTACTTGAAATAAATTTCCACAGCCTTATACACCTACTGCAATTTTAAATTAATTATGTTGTCAATTTACTCTGTGCAAAACTGAGTTCTGTCAAACTGCCTTTTTCTGATTAACGCCCGACGCGAAATTGCATTTTGAAGAATGCATTGTCAATGCTCAGATTTTCCAGACGGATGTTGCAAAATGCAAGATGCAATTAAATTAACTCTCTTTTCATCATGAAAGTGCATTATTGAGAAGAAAACAGACAAATCCCACTCCGCCGTCGTGAATCCTCCGTAGGCTAAATACTTTTGATTACGATCCATTGCTACACACACGGAGGAATAGAGATGTTTATGAATGCATTGAGGTAATTAGTGGTTATACAATATTACTATTACACAAACAAAATGTAGGAAGCTTCTCTACTCAAGTACAGCCAAAAACAGTGTAATATTTGGCTCTGCATGTGTGCTGCATACTTGAATCTTGAATGGAAAACAGAAGCCACTTATACCCACTTCAAATCATGTGCACAATGAGGAGAGACTTGAAAAGAAGAAGAAGATAGAAAAAAGTAATTCTACAAACAAGTCTAACATTCCCTCTTTAATGACTCAAGGTATAGTACGTACTTAATGTGCCTACACGAATTATCCGAGTACGCATGCAAAGGGGCACGGAAGTGTAAAGAAAAACAAACACTCCGCTGCTGCTACTCTGACTTTCCTTTCTGCTCCGTAATGCGTAAGGGTTTAATTACGTTTTTATCTCATGGAGTGACAAATTCTTCAGCGTCAACCAGCTCATGCTTACGGGAGTTCGGATGGTATTCCTATTGAGAATGCTGTTCAAGGAGACGGAAGTTCGCCGGTTAGCACAATAATAATTCGCGAGGATGCCCAGCGCTCGCTGTGATTCCATATTATATATGTAGTAGTCAGTACAGGAAAAATATTAATGATTTGATTAGCAGGGTATATACATTCAAATATCTTCTCACAGCTTGCAAATATGTATACCCGTTCATAGAACTGTTCCTATAGAACATACATAAATTAACCTAGCTTAAAGCACGCGACAAAGTAAATACGTTATACAGCACGGACAAGGAATAGTGACAACAATCACTGCAAAAGCGGCTAAACCGAGGTTAGATTGTGAATTTTGGTTAGGTTAAGTTAAAGTTAGCTTAGGTTTGCCAAAATTTGCGGAACAACCGAAGTATGTTTTTGAAATATTTTCGCGGCTATAGTTTTTGCCGATATGCCATGGAAGCGGCTGATCCATGACGAGTGGTATGAGTTACGCGACGGCGGAAAAGTTCCATGTGAACAAGTTACATCGGAAATGTTCTGAAAAAGTTGTGTGCCCTTTGACCTCAAAATGTGAATTGTGCTCATGTGCGGTTAGGTTAAGCTGGGCCGAAAGCACATTTTGCAAGCATTTTGCAAGCAGCATTTTGGTATGAGTAAAAAGCTTGAGGGAATTTTTGCAGGGCAACTTTTCCCAGAGGATTTTTTCTAACGAAGGATTTTGATTTAGCCCAGCACCTTACCCTATGAGCCTGTTTTGTCATACAGTCAAGTCCGAGCTTAATAAGGGAGCAGTAACTACTACTGCCTGCACAAAAATCCCATTCAAAGAGCCTTACCGATAAATGAAAGTGATTAGCTCCAATCTCAATTTGTATCAAATTAAGTTTTGAACTCAATGAATGGTCCACCGCATGCAGAGTGGAACTTTAATCTTCTCTCCTCATCAGCGGACGTATGCAGATCTTTCTGAGGCTCAGAGATTATATGTTATTTAACTGGAAGATTAAGATCTGGTTCCTGGGATTGGATTACGGAGCATTAGAAATCCGTCCCTCTAATTATTCTCCCATTCATTTCCCCTCTAGTCAAATATTCTAATTATCTGTAAATATTGCATACGAGGGGGGATTTGCCTTTGCTACAAAATACATAGTTAACAGTCGGCTCCGTTACTGTGCCGTATATCACAGTAAGAGGCAAAGTAGAAGCATTATTAATTTACGCCTTCGTTTATGAAGACGGTCATTGTATTTCAAAATTAACAGTCAGTACTAATCCTAAAGGAATATTAAGGCTAAAAGACACTAGAACTTACATACTAAAATTATATGTAACTATCATAATAGGATTATTGTGTAAGCCCCAATTAACGATCGCAGGTAGTTAATAAACGGTAGTAACCCTAAAGATACAGGCATAGCAAAGATATATTGAAGCGTTTATAGCTCAGAGAAGTGTGGTAATCGGCCACTCGAAACAATTCGATATTAGCTTTGCCATGCCTAATATTTGCAGCAATGCGGCGTGTCAACATGTTAACATATCGAAAAATGACGCGACAGACTTTGTATGTAGATGAATATAAAAAGATGAAGATGAAGATTTCTAGAATCACATTGACTTGTTAGCATGCTTGGATATGTGCTAGTTAATTCTATGCCAATCTGGAACCGGTAAGGTTAAATGCTCGCCATGGTTGAATCACCAACCTTAGCAATCAATTTTCTCAAAGACTGAATTGTGGAATTCTCTAAAAATATTTGTCAGC
>JAQFXY010000847.1:0-15886 GCA_034693865.1 Ceratophysella sigillata | reverse complement strand
TGAGGCCGGTTTTTGTTTCCTTTTGACCAGCCGACGACTTTGTGGAACAGATTTAGCCTTTATGGTGTAGACTAGGTCATTCTTTTGGTTAATTTGTTCTTCGACGTTGAACAGCTTCCATTTGTAAACATGGTTCGTTGGACCTTCGCAGTGGCGTAGCGCTTGAGGAGCGCACGGCATTTGGTGACCCGGGCTGCCTTCTGCTTTACTCTCAGCATGTGAGCGGTACTTCGATTTAAAGTCTCTAGTCCAAGGTCAATTTTGAGGGTCCTACGGATAGTTCCAACTGAAGCGTTCATTTGCTGTGCTAGTTTGTGCTGACGCCGGCTGGAATTTTGGCGGATTCTGGCTTTGAGGGCGTTCAGCACTCCACGATATGAGTCCTTTTTGATCTTGGGCGTCCAAGTCTTTGACGATCCTTGATTGAGACTTTGAGACAGTATCCTTGTAACGTTATATGGTGCAAGCAACCATTGTGAAAGTGATCTTTGACCCCTTCAGCAGCTTGACAATATCCGAATTTTTCTTTCCTACGCGGAAGTGAAAATTAGTCGCTGCGCGCTTCCGGTCTAGCGCTTCCCCAAAAGCTATTTCTTAGACAATATACAAGTTGAAATATGTTTTTTTTAAGTTGAACAACATGCGAATCCACCCAGCTATTTGGCATTTAAAAGCATTGCTCGCTTCATGCATTTCTATGCTACTAACAATGCGACCACTAGGTATAACCATCATATCATTTAGCCCACCCGCCAAAATATCCTGCGGGCGCCCCTGCATGTGTCAGAGGTGTACAACTCAGCCTCGAGCAGAATTCTAATTCCCTGGGGTTAAAATCACTCCCTGCTATGTATTAAGGTACATACATAGAATTGAAGTAAGTACGAGTGCTTTGGACAAATGCGTATAGTTGAGCAAGCGATTAAACATAATTCTTAGCTCTGCTGCCAATCCCAGCCTTTGCACGGTGGCGGATTCTAGGAGTTGGAAGTTTGGGGAGCATAAGAAGAGAGCCTGGCTGAAAGTGTTGAACAATGAGTCAACTTTTCCTTTCTGGATGAGGTTGTTGTGGTGAGAGTCCCGTGTCCCGTCAGGGCGCCGTCACCTGTCAACACAGGCTGAGGAGCCCAGGAATTGAATCCAGAAGTATTTAGTTGTGAGAGTCCTGAGCCTTGAGTCATGAGCAAGCAAAGGTTAGCCGTAGTTGATAGCCTAGCATTTCCTTCCGCTTCCCTGTCTGGCCGGGTCTCCGGTCTCCGGCCCGAAGTCATGGAAATGATAGGCGGTAGGACGAGGGTAGTTGCAGGATGATCTGATCAATTGATGTCATTTCCATAGTTTCAGAAGAGAAATGGTGGATGGATGCTCTCTTGCATTCTCCATCTCGAATACTATCGGGTGTCCTCCCTCCGCTTTACATCCAATGCCATTCTATGGTTCCAAAACCCACTTGAGTTGAAAAACTACATCGATAGAAAGGAACTGAACCTTTCCACCCGTTTCTATTACGGAGAAACACACTCTCTCTTTAACTTATTCGGAAACATAACCAAAACATACGCAATATAATCACTTGCAGCTTCCAGTTCACTGTTTTCTTCTTAGCCGTACTGCCTAAATGGTAAACAAATTGCTGTGGGCAGCTTTGTTCAACACTAGGAGGATTGGAGAACAGGGAACCATGAAACCGATACAAGGTTACATTTTTCATAATTAAGCTGAGAGCTGATTTGCATTATTCCTAATGTAATGCATCTGTATGATACCTGATATATCCAGCTCCTATTGAAGTACTACTATTCCTTGAATTTGCAATATCCACTTTATTTGCAGATTTTTTCTTATTATTGTACGTATATAATTTTATTCATTCGTACACAAATGTTCCTTAAATTCATTAATTGTAGAATTTAATGGTATTTGGAAATTCGCTTGTCTAATTACATTAGATGTCCAGTTCCACCGTATTCGGATCATCGGCATAAGGTCTCTACAGCATGGCATTGGGTCACTCGGCATTAGATCCTGAATTGGTCCATCCCGATCTCGGAAGAAAGAAGTCATTATGACGCTTTCCCCACGCCGTTTTATTTTTCCTTGTGAGGAAAGTCGCTATTCATTTGGAGAAGTGGAGTGGGTCGTAGAAGGCACTTGGAGTCGTTTCGAAATAATGCCCCTAGTCTCCCTCGCCTTGTTGGGAAAGAGTGGATTGTGGCTCAAGTGAGTTTGGCTGGTGAAGAAAGCTGGAGAGCGGACTCCATACGCCATCCACTACACGTCTAATCATCCAAACCATCTCTTTAATTAGTTCCCTCCGCCTCTCCTTTCACTTTTCTCCTGCCAACTTAGCCTAACAATGGACTGGGTCCTCATTAAACACTGGACGTTCAAACTATAACATTTTCACTCAATATGCAGTTGGATTCTCCTTTGCAGCTACAGTAGTTTCAAATATGTAATAATAATGATATTTTTACAGAAATTAGAAAATACAGCTTTGCAACAAATTTTTGCATTTTTCCTACAGCTTTACTACGGCTACAGATCAATAATCGGCTCTTCCTGGTAAACATACAGATCTCAGTTAGCGGGTCCTTCCGAGCTCCTGTTGTCGACAGAGATAGTTCAGCAAAGGGCTTCAGAGCAAGCACAGGCTTCAACCGAAAGGCTTTACTTTCCTTGATACAAATAAGTCGATGGGTGAGGTTTATTGGTCGGTGTGAGTCAGTGAAATTTTTTTTTTTAATCGATGCCAAAGAAGGTTCAATTAGAATTCCACTTCGAACAGTAGAAATGTTTACAGCACGTTGGCATGAAGTATGATCCTGAACGGGAGCGAAGTTGATGGGAAATATTAAGCTTGTATTTAGATAAATACATATCATTTGAACTCAACTATGAGCGAGGAAGTAGAGATAAGTACTTAGTTATAGCCGCAAAGATTGAAGGTACTTCCTGCTTAGACGACCTTTGTAGAAAGGTTTTAGAATGCTGGAAATGTAGAACTTCCTCCTGTTCCTGCATGCGACATTTGGTGAAACTTAATTTCAAACTGATGCATTGAATAATGTGAAGAGATGAGGAGGAATCTTGGATTGACTCAGCCGTAGATCCATCTCAGTTGTTACTATGGAGTGAAGCCCGCTCAATTCTTCTTGTTTGGTTAAGAGGAAGGAAGTGAGTTTGGGAAGCCTAGTTCTCTCTATTTCTGAGTAATTCTGCGGAGAGCTCCAAATGCGGATGTAGAGATTTGGAAGGAGCGGAAGGTTGTTCATAGTTTATGAGCAGGGAAGGGAGCTCTTGTTTAGTGAGTTAGTGGAGAGCAATGGAAGAATGTTTCTCTCCTCACATCAAATGGAGAGGAGACAATATTTTGGGACTCAGGCAGCAGGCAGGAGCGAGCGAGCGGAGAAAGCCGTATCCCCACAATTCATACCACCACAATTCATAGTCCCCACAGTCCATAGCCCACCCAAGTCATTGAGGCCATAGTTCATATTGTGGCAATTCTGAAAATTTCAAATTCCTTGAAAATTGATATGGAACAAGTTAGTCAAGGTCTAAAGCTAATTCCATACTGATGGCTAATATATATATTTATAGTTGTGTAGCTTACAAATCACAAAATCAGCGCCACTGGAAGAACTTTGAAAGGAATGTTTTGCATTTAATTTTAAACTTATACCTACGCATTTTAGAGGATTTTATCAATTGATTTTTTTAAAAATCGTGTTAGATCAAACTCGAAATTAATTACAATGCATTTTGGGGCTGTGAACTGTCTGGCTATGAACTATGGCTGGGTATGAACTGCTGCGGTGATGAATTGGGCGCTATGAATTGTCAGAAAATGAATTGGGCTGCTATGAGAATCGTTGTGGATTTGGAGAAAGCGGAGAGGGAGGGCTGGAGACAAGTGCCAGGCCTCAATGCTCCTCAAGGGTTCTTCACGTTTTATTGAAATATTTCTCTGATCAGCCCAAATATTATTTGCTCTACAGAGTTGCTTCCCCTACTCTTCCGCTTCCTGCTTAGAAACCAAGCAGAGAACGCCATGTTACCCAAATACTCGAGCTTCCTCTCTCAAAAATCCTCCCTGTGGTGACATTCCGATTTGAATTTAACTGGAACCGTCTTCCTCCCAAACCGGGAGATGCTAAGCAGAAATGGAGGCCACGTATTAATAGGAAGGCAGAAGGCATCTCCAACTTCTGATCAAGGACTCATATAATCTATTTAGTAGGTCCATCATATGAAAAAACCAATGCATGTGCAACTAGGCCTGCATTCCATCTTGCCAAAAAACACCAGAGCCCCTATGATAGTTGCATAGTGAATTGGGCAACGTCTGCTGAGCATCATGAAATCTTTAGCTTTGCATTATTAAACTTTAAATTCCGACTACCGACTATGACCTAACTTAGAATAGAATCACCGTACCTAACCTAACACAATATACTCGCAACTGCATATAGCCCTGATAAAAACTATGATCGATTCACGTAGGAGACTCAAAAGTTACTGACTAAGCAAAATTCGCTAGCGTATTTCTCTAGCCCAGGGTGAAAGTTCTGAGATAAAAAATTCTCGCTCCTGCCAGCCAATTAAGCGTTTAAATTAAAAAATTATGAATGTTTGGGATAGGTGAGAAGACATGCTGCAAACTATTCTATGTACTTCATGTAGGCATCCTAACATATAAAGAGTTTAATCGTTCTGTGGTATACACCTCAATTAGTGCTTCTGTTTTTCTATCTATCTGTGCGTGCGTCCTTAATTAATTGATTTGTTTGAATCGGAATGGTGGGGAATGTTGAGACAAAAATTACAACTTAAACATCAACTTTATAGACCTTTCATAGTATTAAAAGAGCAAGTTTTAACCATTTCAGTTACAGAGTTCAGGCCTTGGCACTGATACGATATATAAACTATTCCGTGTCAGGAATTTTTGTTCACGGCAGAATTAGGCGAGAATTATGGGAATTGATGCTGTGTAGTAGGATGTTTGGGATCCCAGCTGCATAGACTGGATCCGCTTTGCATGGGGAGTTGTGTGGTGGAGCGGACGGAGGTCTAAGTGTCTGGTGGACAGGAAGATTTGTGTGTTTGATGGGGAGCGGGTTGTGAGTTGAGGGAACAAATGAGGCTGTGATGGTAATAATGAGGACGGTGGGTGATGACAGCGTGGAATAAGTAGGAAGCCCTTTGCGGAGGCCGCATCTCGGGAGCGTGTCAATGGGCGCGTGGTGAGAAATGGAGGCCAGATATGCGGAGGGAAGGAAGGACAAATGCTTGTCATTTAAGACGAGTTGATTCCCTCATGTTCTCAGATCCAGGAGACGAGAGAGAGACCGGGTTCTCGAGACTCCAATCCGGTGGCGGCTCTAGGACTCGTATAACTAGGCTCAAACCCACTTTTTGAATCATTTTGAAAAAATCTCAAATCGTTTATACTAACATAAATCATGTACTTATATATGCGTAGTGTCTTTTTAACTTTTATGAAACCAGATTGGTCCCTGGATAAGATGGCAAAAATTTGGTCTACAAAAATGGCAAAAAATAAATAAATTTTTCAGCGGTTTTTGAGTTTTTTGCAACTCATATGACTACTAAGTTCTTCAAGTTTTATTTTGCCGTTTTGGGAAAGGTTGTGAGAAATATGAAAGACCAAATTACCTAAATATATATTTTTAAATGTTCATTTTGAGCAAATGTTTAGCCGATCCAGAGAATACGTATGCAATTTTAGCCGATCCATTAAAAAATCCTAGAAGCGCCCCTGCTTGAATCCGGAGAGGCCTAGGAACGTCCGTGTGCCGAGTCATCGTTTTCCTCAGAATATGATTCATGATGGATTTGGGGGAAGAGGTTTGCCTGTGCACGTAAGCAGGGTGACCCAGGTCTCTGGCTTGTGTCTGGAAAGGAGAGGAGGGCATTTTGGCGTCCGCCCAGCTCCACACATCTCTTCATGGTTATTGAGCTCACTAAAAGCTTTTTGGAAGGGGAAAAGAGTAAAAGTTTCGCTTCACGAGCCATTCTCGACATAATAAACTTATGTCACATTATATCCTCCCATCCTTTAGTTTTCACCTTAATGAGCTCTTGTCTCACCTCACCCAACTAATCACCCACTAGTCACCCGCCTCCCAGCTCCCCACTTCCACAATAACAATCTCATTCTCCGCAAGGCTCTAAGTGCACTTACGGACGCTACTTACCTCAGACCGTCTATAAAAAGAACCACAACCACAAATTCAATTACAGCCTCCAAGCTCAAAGCTCAAATAACTGTTCCCAACTCTCAAGCAACCTAGTCAGCCTAATAGCTACTTATATCAATGCTAATTGACTATGGGATATCTACACAGATTCGCTCACAGATAGTTAGCCACTCTTTGACATAGCACCGCATTCTGCCTTCTAACTCCACATTCGAACGTTCCAATGAGCAGTGAGATATTCGGCAAGTTCCGCTCTGCAATTTGGGATGTGCTCTAAATAATGCTGGCAAACTTCCCACCACGCTAATTGATTCATTCAGTTTCATTGCAGTGAAAACCAGTGCTTTCGTTTCAAAAGCAACAATATACAATGGAACTGTCACCTGACAGCTCCTATTTTCCCCTTGTTCACACGCCACTTTGGTGATCATATTTTATTGTCTTCCATGTAAACTTGATGAATTCAAATTGAGTAGCAATTAAGTATGACACACGTAGGATAAACTAGACACTGATCGTAGTTAGAAACTGATTAAATCCTGTGCATAATATTCGTAACATATTCATTTGCATTGGATGCAAGTTCACTGCTTGTTCAGCTAAATAATAGCAAATAATTGAATGAATTACGACTTAAGTTTGAGTTTGAAGGTTACAGTAGAGCAAAATGTCACTCGTCGTGCAGAAAAAAGTTGAGAATAGAATTAGGAACGGAAAGTGACGCATAAGGTTAATTCTGGGAATATTATTGATTTGAGACAATTAGTGAGATTGGATAATAAGTATGAGCATCCTTGGAGTAAATCCAATTCACTATTTACATAAATACATACAGAGTAGTCAAGTATTATGCATTAGTAAGTCTTAGGGGATGTGACTGTGAGTTTGGGAGTAGAGCTGCTTATGCTCCGACTAGCGTATTATTCATTTCTCTTTCAATTGAAGAGAAGGAGCTGAGTTGTGCCTGTTGGGCTGCTGAAGTAGACTGCTTGCTTGGTTGTGGCTGTTGAGAGGGAGAGAAAGTGGAAGGTGCTCGTTATTTAAACAAATTAGAACTGAAAGTTGGTAGGAAGTTGATGCTATCTCTGCCTAGTGCGGCCAACGAGGAGGACTTGATGATGATGTGCTCAAGAATAAAAGGAGCCATGAGGAAGTGGCTGGGAGAACGAGACCGGCTCTATTCAGGCTCTCTAAGTAGGCTCCGCTTTTCCTTCCACGACAAAAGAGCTATCGCAGAAAGATACAGACCAAAAAAGACATTGCTTAAACGTTCCCATGCTAACGTGTACCTTGGATTAAAGTACTTTTGGCAAACCTAACCTTTTTAAAAAGTCATGGTTTTTTTACCCATGGAGCTTTGGGTTTGGGTTTTGTGGAGAAAGCCCTGGGCTGACTTTTAAGCAAAAATTATTAGTCCAACTTTTGAACACACTTTCGGTATTTGTGATGCCTCATTCCCAATAAAATCACGACAAATCTTACATACAGTGCGTAGTTCTTGATTTTTAAGCCCAAAATGCATTAGTGTAAGGTCTTAAGACACAATGAAATTATATTAATTATTACATTTCTGCCGTCAGTCAAAGTAACGCCTCCCGAAATACTCGATAAAATCCATGGCCGCTACCCGCTTGGTAAAACCCACCATCCCTGTACCTATAACCTAACTTTACTCTTAGAAATTCAATCCACTGAAATGATATTCTAACCTCACTTAGCCTAGCTGGACGTAACCTGAGCACAAATTACAGTTTGACGTCAAAGGGTAATTTTTCTTGAGTAATTTTGTCGTGAGTCGGTGGAGCCTCTTGAATCCAATGCAGAGAAGTCCATATATTTGTGAGGAGCGGAAGAAAAGAAGGGGTTTTATAAGTTGTTAAGTAAAGTATAACTGTTCGTCCAGAGAGGGAAAAGGAGCGGTTCTTATCGACAGAGTGATAGGGAAGCGTGTGAGGCGAATCCATAGAAACACCGCTTTCTCCTGCTCCGCTCTTTCCCTTACCTACATTGCTACGAGGACGAATGGAGAGAAAAGCTTCGTTTATAGCTCCGCTCGCTCTCCCCCTTCACCAACGCCAGATTTCCGTTCCATCTCTTCCTATTGATCACTCCGTCTGTCTCTTAACAACAAGACTCTCCCAACCAACAACCCTTCATCAACTCAGCTCACACCAAAAAAAATCGGCCTTCTCGGCTCAATTTTCATTAGGCCACTTACAACATCATGCAGCTCATATCCCCACTCCATGCTTCAACGCCAAAATATCAAATAGTAACAGAAATGTTCACTGGTCTGCGGACACTATGTAGTACTTCGCTGGAATTAATAGCTTCTGGTATTACTGGACTCAAAATCAGGTTTTGTCCTTTCCGTTCAAAGCATAGTATTTACATCCAACCAAATTGGCAGCACAAACTCCAGCCGCTTTCAACCCTTATATATAAGGGTATAATGGGATGTTTAGCAGACATTCAAAAAGCCCTATAATATTCTGACTTTTTGCTTTTGATTCAAAACTGGCAATGTCGCTGACTTGGAACAGGGTCAATTCTCAGCTCAGCCTAAGCTGAGTTGTCTCAATCTAACCCAAGCTGTGCAATACATGCATACAAAGACTAATCAGCATGCGTTCTCAGTTCTGAGTAACCATTATTCACTTCATTATCAAATCGGTGATAAAATATCCAAAATTTCCCAAGCATAGCTTGAACCCGTCTTCAAACCCCCAATTTGTGCCATGCAAAAGGTAATTTCAAAATGAGGAACGACGAAGATTCTTGTACCCACTGCTCGTGATTCCAGCTCAATTGGATAGTCCAAGCTCCAACTGGGAAGTGCTCATCTGTAGCCAGGGCTATCGATCCAACTCAATAGTTTTTTTTTCAATTGGAGAGAGGGGAATTTAAGGGAGGTTTGTTAAGACGAGCGGATCCGACCGCAGGTAGAGGCCCAAGTTGGGCTCATTGAAACGGAAAATCTCTTGACTACTACTTTGTGTCTGTACAGCGGAGAGGGAGCTATTCCGGTGGGGCCTGGTGGGACAGAAGCCCTCTGCTCCACCCAGCTCCAGCAGCAGAGCTCCACAGCTAAGCCTTCGCCAGCCAAAGCTGGAGAAGGCAGAAGACGCGGAGAGAGCGAGCGGCATGGAAACAAGTCACTTTCTCTACTTTATTACTCAACATCCCTTTCACTCAACTCAAGTCCATCTCATCTCCGATCTTCATGAATCTTACATAAGCTTTCCCAAACTCAATCTCTCTCTTCCGCTCCCTTCCCTCCCGTCGTCCTCCCATCAAGCCACAGCAGCCAAGCCAAACCAAGCACTTCTAATTGGGCGGCTGGAGAACGGCTCTCAATCCAATCCTTCCTCTGCTCTGGCCACACGCCTCGTCTCACTCACTCACAAATTGCACGGGAATCTTCAGCTCCCTAATCTATTCTTCTCAAGCATCACTTCCCATTATTTCAACCCATTTTCCAGACTCTTAGTTAGCACAGCTTAGAGCTCTCTCAATCCCCACTACTCACGTTCAGCATTTACCAAGCGAAGGTCAGGTTCTTCCAAAATACATCCAATCATTTAGGATGTAGATCCGCTTTTGACGACAGCTTTCTATTTTAAATTATTTCCTATACTCTTAGCTATTCCGTAAGTTGGGAGGGCAGTTTTCATAATTTTAGCTAAATTAACAGCTAGCAAAGCACAAGTAGTAAGTGACAAGTGAATACATATAGCCTGGGTCCAGATGGAAGGAGAAAGCCCACTCCTGACACCGGAGTGGCGGTCGACTGGTAGACTAATAAGTCGTGGATGACATGAGTGGTGATATCCATTTTGATGAGATTTATTGGGAAAGCGGGTAGTGCGTGGCTGGAGTGAGGCTGGATAGTGGGTGACAGGCGAGGAGCGGCGTCTAAAATGGCGGGTAGTGTAGTGGCCTATTGGGTCGAGTCAATGGGGATAGAATTGAGTTTTGTAGTTTAGTGTGCCTATAGGCAGGGATTTCGGCCATCCCCATCATACTGATCGATCGTGTACAGTCTGTTACATTTATTATGTTGGCAGGACGCGAGTTGGTCAAAAAGGAGCGAGTGGAAAAAAAAAGGCAGGATTTTTCCTTTGGGACTTTTTACGTATAGCTTTCTTTGGGCTGGGAGCTTCCGCATAGGAATGAGTGTGCGGAGAGAGTCTCAACCTCTTAGCCCAGCTCATGCTCTTACACTTGATTTAATGATTTTGATGGACTAGTCCGAACCCAACAAACGACCTGGCTCCAGCATATCTCCAGCATAGCTCCAGCAGAGCTCCAGCATAGCTCCAGCATAGCATAGATCCCGCTTTCCAGCCTTTCTCCAACCGCTGCTCCAACCAAATGTCTTCATCCACTCTCCCCCACGACCCATTCCAATTCATTATTGAAACACTTCTCATCAACACCTTTCCCACTCCGATCCTCAAACCAAACGCCTGCCATCCATCCAATCGCTACACGCCAATTACTCCCTGTCAACCAATACTTCTACACCAGAACCTATGCAAGCGGCTATCATGCCGCAATTCACTGCCTGTTTACACGATAACCTTCAACCAAATAAGCTCCCACAAAAGTTCTCATCGAACGTTCACTCAATTAAGCTATCATGTTGAAAATTTTACTCCAAACATAGCCAAACTCTATGATTAGAAATTAAATCCAATGACGCAAAATTAACCTAGCGTAATCTAATGTAACCTTACCAATATTTTCAATTTGAGCTGAAATAGTAAGAAGGGAACTTTTTGAGGAAACTTTGTCCAGGGTATTTGTATCACTCGGTGGAAAAATTTTCACAAAGAACTTTTGGCCGGTTCTTTAGCTCAACTCAAGGCTTTCCATTGCTGGAGAGCCGTTGAAGCTAGGTGGCTTTTGAACCTCAGTTCACACAGACTAGCATTTAGTCACACCCTAATCACCCAGTTTGTGTATCCTTTCTTCTAATCACTCTCAACTTTTAAACAGCTAATCATGGAAATGCTCAATCGTACCACAAATGCTTATGATTTTCTAAGATTAAGTGTTGTGTTACAGGTCTTTGCCATATTATTTGTTTGGCCCAGAATACGAAAGCACTCTAAAGTATTTACTAATACCAATCTCGATTCTAAACTGGTTATAGATTATTGTATGAGAAAACGTAAGCGAAGGTTCATGGTTCAATACATAGTTGTATATTGTAAATATGTTTAAAAGGCTGTGCGATTTACGAAGTGAAGATATTGGCAGATATTCGGTCACGCTATGGTTTAACACGTTGTTAGATTTTGGTTATTTGGCGGAATTCTTAGGTAATTATGTTAACCAACTGGTAAACACTGGAAACGTCTAACGATGAAGGAAATCAACGTATATTTAAAATATTTATGAATTTTGAAATTGATGCGGTAGTTGATTTTGTACTTTGAAAATCATAAATGTATAAGATATAAATTGAAATTGTTGGAGTCCCATTCTTGCCCACGCCGATTGAAAGCAAGCTGCCCCAACTAAATTTTTGTGGAGCTAACGAGTACTTTGTTTGATTTGATTTTAGGTTAAGATCTGGTTCCAGAACCGTCGCACGAAGTGGAAGAAGCAGGACAACATTAGTAACGCGGAGGCAGCGGAGCACAAGGTGCAGAAGGTCCAGGCGTCCAAGAGCGGCGGAGGGAAGCGAGACAAGAGCAGCAACGCCACATCACTCTCCCTTTCCCCTTCGTCGGTCAGAAGTCAGAATCAGAAGGGAGCCAAGGACTCTGGCCACAGAAAGCTCACTTCCGACTGTTCCCTCAGCATCTCAGAGAGTGTGGACTCCAGCGAGGACCATTCCAACGCATCCATGACACCTGACGAGCCTATGTCGGACGAAGGTAATAAACCGAGGACATACAGTGCTGCTCAGAGCGAACGAGCCCGGGGATTGGCTTGGGCAGAAGAGTTCTGTGCGTTGTGAACTCCATTCTTACATTCCATGTATTTATTCAGTTCAGTTAATGGATGTGGGAATTTCTACGCATCTGGTCTTATGTAATTCAACCTCACGTGTCAAAATTAAAAGCACTGTATTTCCAGTTTTTCGTGCAATCCTGCTGCATACTTGTTCACTAGTACAATCAGACTTTCCAGATAGTAATTTACGAAAAATGCAAAACACAGTAATTATAATTCTGGGGGTTTGCTTACATACGACCAACACAAGACGAATCGAAATTTTCACATCCGTAAGCTAAACTTAATGAATCGACTGTAACATCTGGAGATCGCAGAACTACAAAATTCTTCTTTCCATGCCAATCCAGTATCCTAGGACTCTGACCATCGCTGTAACAGGTTTTCCTAGCTAACACTCGCTGTGTGGCTAGTACATTTCTCATCTCCAATCTTTTAAAGTCAGAAAATTCATTGGAAGACTTAGTCTACCATGCTGAACCCTCAGCTAGACCCAATTTCCCGAAATACCTATTATCAGAAGTGCGTGGAAACGGTACCCTATGGGTTACGCAAAACCGTAAAAAGTAGTTTCATATGGTCCGAGTACCAACACATATTTTTAAAAAAGTCAATGTAATGTTTTTTGTGAAAATTGTTGAATACACCGAGGGATAAACTAGGTGGGCGTTGCCGTTGTATACATGCCAGAAATGGGGAAATCGCATTGAATTTTGATGATGATGAACAATGGATGAGCAGAACCGTGTCGTCTTGTATGTCGAACAACGTAGCCACTGAACTAAATATTTGATTTGATTTGATTAAGGTATGCTCTCTCCACGGCCGCACGACGACCCCTTCCGCCTCGCCCCACGCAATCACGCCTCTCTCAATTCCAACAACAACCATCATGACAGTCGACCCAGTCCCTGCTCAACGCCAGAAACCTGGTCTCCGCGGAGTATTCAGGAGGAGCGAAGCAGGGTCACTGGGGCAGGCACGCCGGATGCCCACAGACGAGAACGAGAGGCCAATCTGGCCAAATCCATTGACCTCGTGTCCAGAGGGATCATTGGTGGTGAGGAGGAGGAGGATGCCAGTCCCGAGCCGGAAACGCCTTTGGAGAAGGACGAAAGTCAAGCCTGTTCTCCATTTCCGTCACCCGCCTCCAATCAGCACCTTGATCAAGACATGGAGGCCGAGACGATCGTTCCAGAACCGCCTGATCCTCAACCTGCCACTGCCAGCTAATAACTCAAGGTCAAGCATGTTGCGTGAAGAGCCTGGCCTCGACAAGTGGTCATTAGTCAACCCTATTTATCAAATTTAGTATTAGCTTTTCTAGAAATTGAATTTACTTGCTAGTAACGAGAATCACAATTTTCAATGTGGTTGTGTGAGCTAAACTAATAGCTCTTTAACGGATTTCGTGTGTAAATATCAGCCGTTTGAAAGCTGATCACGCAAATTGATCCAAAAACGACTTTCCATGGAATTGGCTTGAAAATTTTGCTATTTGTGAATTTCGAAAAAAAGCTCTGACGGCCATTGTAGTTTCTCAGCGTCAAAGCATGCACAAATGCTGGGATGGCACTAGCCCAGATTTGCCATTTTTTGAAAGCCGGCAAAAAATAGTGCCGGCCCATGTATATGCAACACAGCCTAGCCATTTTTTGCCAGCCGGACAATCCACAAGACATTAGAGATTCAGCCAAAACATAAGATTGTCCGGCAAAAATACACAACACAACACAAGTGTCAATTTTCGACCAAATTCCGAAAGTGTTTTTGCGATCAAGCGATCGTGCGAGTACTTTTCTATTAGTAAATCCCTCTGAGACCGACTAGGATAACTATAAGCCTACAAGAAGTAATGTTCTATTTAAAGGAGGAAAATTAGAGGATGAAACCATCATTTAGGAAAACAACACGAGTGAAAATTGTAGAAGACCGGAAAAGACTCATCTCTCTCTCAGTCGGTTGCTCCGTGTGATGCTCCTCTGGTTCTGGAAAGTTAGGGCGGTTTGAGTAAATAAAAGGTTTGCATACACGAAGGCACATGCAATTCATGCACGAAGCCATGAATACTCCGAGTAAAGATCGCTCCGCTCATCCGCCACACAAGTGGGAATCAGATGATAATTGATAATACAAGGGCAGAGGCAGGAGCTGCTCAGAGCGAACGGGCCAGTGGATTGGTATGGAGAGAAAAATTCTATGATTTGGCGATTTGTGCCATGTGCAAGTCAAGCGTAATTCAACCCTACTTGTAGCAATTGCGAGAACTATGTTGCATGGTTTTTCGTGCGTTATTACCCGGCAAGACTAATTGTAGTAGACAGCAGAAGCAAGAGTCCAATATGCCAGGCTGAAATACACAAAAAACTTGCAACATAGGGTTTATAATTGCGGAATTTAATTCCATATGAACGGCACATGACACATTCAAATACCCACATCCCCGTACTAAACTGAAAGGATAAAAGTGACATCTATAGTTCGCAGAATCCAAGAATTCTTCTCGTAATGCCAATCCAGGGGCCCGTTTGCCCTGAGCAGCACGTACTGTATCTCTGTAGGAAGTTCGGGGAGGCGTGTACGAGGATAGATTCGAATTGCTTCACCCTCTCAATTTAGGCACAACTTCCTAGTTTCAGTCCAGAAACGGAATCTCCATTATAGCTTATATCCAGACCAGGCGAAGAGAAATATTCTGAATGGGATTGGCAGTCGGAAATGACATGAATATGATTATAGACCATTCTACGAAAAAAAATCCCTGCGAAATAGTTCCTGTATGAAAAACTTCCATCTAAAAAAGTCCCCGGCAAAGGTCTTTCGTCTAAGTTTTGCCCGATGAAATTACGTTCGACAAACCAACCCAATCTAACTTTACTGCTAGAAATTCAATCAAACAACACGATACTGTATTTAGCCTTGCCTAATCTAACTGAAAGGAACCTTACCGTAATTTACATTTTGAGGTCAAAGGGTAAACAAGGGAGCTTTTCAAATAAACTTTTTTGAGGTAACTGTTTCGGAGTCCCTTGGAGACTTTAGCCCTCTTCCCAGCAGTTGTACAATATTGTGCTGCCTGTCTGAGACAGGGCACGGGGCCTCTTGTAACTGTAAAGAGTCCGTTCCTGCTTCGTGACATTCTCACATTAAACGATCTGTGGCTGCTGAATGAGAAATGGGCTAAAACCAGTTCATGTGAGGGTTCAGAGTTCAAAATGTTCGTCTTGTTCGATTTTAAGTACTTATATGGTCAAAGGCAGGAACGGAGTCATGGATCTCCTCTTCTTGTAACCAAAAGAAGTTGAATGAAAGAAATGCTGTTTTGACTTGACTCTCCGCTTGTTCTCTCATTCCTTTTCCCCTCTATCTCTGTTTGTCTCCAACTTGACTCAAACACTCAATTTCAAAGGAAAAGTAAATACTTTTCTCAATACCAACTACAAGCAGGCAGTTGAAACAGTTGTTATTAACTTTTCAAACTTTTTATTCTCTATTAGGCTCGGCTCTTCATCTTTCTGCACACGTGTGTTTTGCATCAGGTCCGCAGGGGCGCCCGCAGGATATTTTGGCGGGTGGGCTAAATGATATGATGGTTATACCTAGTGGTCGCATTGCTAGTAGCATAGAAATGCATGAAGCGAGCAATGCTTTTAAATGCCGAATAGCGGGATGGATTCGCATGTTCTTCAACT
>JAQFXY010000846.1:0-15898 GCA_034693865.1 Ceratophysella sigillata | reverse complement strand
ACCATATCAATATACGGTAAAACCAAGCACTCAATTAATTGTACTATTTAATATGATATGCCATTGAAGAATACGGACTTCAGAATACGTTTAGAATAATTTGAAACATTGCAATATTTTCTGTGAAATTGAAGGATTATATTTCCCAAAAGCTAACACTAACATGTTTGTTTGCAGTTGTATTTATATTCATAGGTTGATTCTAATCTAGGCGTTTCCTGCTTGTTAAAATAATAGCAAACACCGATACTCACAGTTATTTACCTACGAGGTAAATACATAACGTATCATTAGTCATCACGACGAAAACTACGTTGAAAATAATAGTGGGTATTCCATGCATGGATAAGGATGTAAATAAATGCTGGGAAGCCAAATACTTTTACTACGTTTCTACCTACGCTACTCACTCTATCGTTAGGTAACTCATCATATTAGCATAATAAGGAATGCTGAATGAATGCGTAACATGCTATTTCTTTGGCTTCATAAGTTCAACTATACAATTAATTGTGATTCATAGAACAACAATTAGTTCATAACTACATATAAATAATAATAATTTTTCTAAACTTAAGTTTGCCTCCATGTTAATTAAATAGAAGTAACTAAACTACAGCTATTTATCAACATAAAAACACACTTGCGACTCCTGCCGTAACACTTACGAAGGTAAGGAGTCTGGAAGTTTAGAGATATGCATATTTTTGTTAAATAAATGACTCCAGCCTTCAATTGCTTACAACGTTTTACAATCATTGAACCTAGTGAACTAATACGAATATTTACACTTGAATCTAGCACTCGTATACAATGTAGAGTATATTCCTAACGTCAATCTAAAATCAATGGAAGTTTAAGGGAGAAAATTCAGTAAATTACAATTGCATTTTGTTTCACATTTAACTTGCAATTAGCAACCAATTTGTACAACAAACGATACGTCATTTACATTACGAACATGACATTTGCACCTTAGTTGGAGCTTAGCAGACAACTTTTTGATAAATCAATGATATTATAATGATTTCTGTGTAATACCCATGGATTGGAATGCTTTCTAACACAAATATCCATTGCGAATTACCAGGGATTGCGTACTCTATTTATATGTTTGTAAAATCACTGGTATGTTATTCACCCTGATATGATGTAACACTTATATAATATAGCAAATAAATTAATATTAAAATTAGCATCGCAGCAATTTGGAATGCATTAATTATGCGCGTCTTCACTACAAAAGGAATGCTTCAATCAACAGAACAAACTTCGTAAAGAATTAAACAGGTTAATAAATAAATTACATAAAATAACCTCAGGAGATTATGCTAATACACAAATAACAAATAAAACGAAATATGCAATGTCCTAAAGCGGTCTAACGATGAGTTTACATTTTATTCTACAAATATTATTGAACAGACATGCGTATGGCGTGAAATTAAGAACTTAGGACGTGGTGGAGTACCAATTGGCATTCTTGAGTGCATCGCCGTATGACTGCTTGGTAGGATGATACAAATGAAACCCGGTGTGCGGAGGTGGGTAGAACTGGGACTGGCCATGGCCATGACCATGATCCGCAAGAGCGTTACCATACTGAGATTCGAGTGAGGAGTGCGGGTGATAGCCATATACTTGTGGCTTGAGAGGTAGAGGTTGAGCTGGTCCGTCTAAATACGACTGCGGAGGTCGGAAGGAGGTCGAGTTGGAGATTGAAGGGTCACCGTACGTAATGTTGGGGTCAGAGCCTGAAGAGCTGTAGGATGGCTTGTCCCGCGGGGATACTGAAGCAGGCGGTGTCATTGCTGGCTGGTAGTCGTACGCGGATACGGAGGTGTAAGGAACTAAGGGTGGGAAATCAGAAGACGAAGCCTGCTTGTGAGCCGAGTGATGGGAACTCAACATGAACTGGGATTCGCTGGCGTAGTTATCCGAGCCAGGTGGTGTGGGCAATGCGGATTGAACTGTGCTCATATCCGGATAGTAGGAACTTGCTCCGCGTGCAGCAACAACAGCGGCTGCGGCTGCCGCCTATTTATAGAGTACACCTGAATCAGTATTTGGATTGGGACAGATGATTTTCAAAGATTTAGAAAGTCTTACCTGCACATTGGCACGAATTACACTTTCTCTGGAAGCACAGAGTTGTCGCAGGAGTGCCGAAACCGGTAAACCAGAACCCGTCTGAGATCCAGGCCCAACCCATTGAATTGCTGATCCGTTCCTGGAACCGGGCTGTTGTCTCAGCAATGAGTCCGCACTGAAGTCAATTCCGGAAGTAACAATTGATGGAACGTGGTCGTTGTCTCGACCTGGTAAGTGCTTCGACATTACGTGCTCCAAATCTTTCACAGAGGATCCGCCCTATATTAGAAATACAATTATACTATGTCGATATATAAAGAATATTAGAATTTAGAATATTAGAATCACAGTATAGCTACGCACTGATCCATCCCAATGCTGGTTATGATTTTTTCTCCAACGAATGGAATCTCCGCTGTTGTCTGCATCGATGTTATTATGATGCGGACTGGTTCCATTCTCGGCTCCACCAGAGCCTGGCGTGACTGATCCACCTCCATTGGTTGCTGAAATGCTGCCCAGTCCATTTCCATCCATCACCTCATTTTGTACGATAATTTGTCTTTTGGCACACGGAGTCGAGTGATTATGACTATGGGTGTTGTGATGAGGATGAGCTGCACCGGCAGGATTCAAGTGCATCTGTCCCTCACCGCCATTCGCCATCGAACTTGCTGCTGCAGACGTATTAATTCTAGTCACGTTCTGGTTTGTACGATCCAACTTTCTTTTTCGCCCTTTCGTTCCAGCCTGTGCTGGTGCATTCTTTCCTGGCGGAGGAATTGGGTTTGTAAAAGGTTCCGAGTCTATGGAACGAACAGATTGCGGAGTTCGGGCTTCAAGACGATCCGGATTCGAAGCGGAAATTGGGGTCAACGGCTGAGTTTCCGGAGGTAGTACCTTAATTGAAAATATATTCGTAATTATATTCACAATTATTATCAGAGACTATGTCTGTTCAATGGTACTGGGGTTAATTATTACCGGGATGGAACTTTCGGCTAGTCGACTGGAAGCACTGCTCGCTTTCTGCTGAAGGTTGGTTCGTCGCTCTCGTCCCGGAGCACCTTCTCGTATGTCTGGGGAGCGCTCTGAAGCCGCCCCTGACCTCGCACTGGGAGAACGAGTTGAGTCCATGTGCTGGGATCCAACGGGTCCATCCCGACCTCGTCCACTCCCATCTAGAGCCAAAGCAACAACAAGTTGAGGACTACGTGTAATTCCTTGGATGCATACAAAGGAGTCAACGTGCGGCCCGTGTCAGACCAAGTGACTCGCTCTCCACCGCAGTCACGTTCACCTTTTCGCATCCCATTCACGGAAACTTTTCCTCATATTAATATATCTGGAGGTGACTCGGCCTGCTAGTCTTATAGTAATAAGAAGTAAAAACGCCGCACACGTCCGTTATGGAATGGGGAGCAGGACAATGCAAAGTGTAACGTGCGTCCTCGGTCCACAGAGTACCACGACCCTGGTTGGGTCTACGTGATACAGTTGAACCCGTTCATGCTCAAACTTTCCCCAAATTGACTCCTTCTGTGCCCACCTGAACCCAAACTTAGTAATCATTAGGGCTGCCAATCCCGGCCAGTTTTCCATCCCAGGATTCAAATTTTAAAGCTTCAACAGCGATTTTAATAAGAACTGTTCTATTAGGTTTTCATCAAATTTATCTTAAACTATGGATAGGACAATAGGACATTTTAATAGCATTTGAGGTTTTCTTTCAAATGATGAAAAAATGTAACGAATTTTATATTTGATTTCAAAATGTTTAGAAGATATTTTAATACTAATTTTAAATTATCCTGCAACTCTGACTTCAAAAAGTTGCTAAAATATCCCGGTATTCTAATCCTTATGAACATGGCGGGATCCCAAAATACCTGGATTGACAGCCCTAGGAATCATGATTGACTGTTCTTAATACCTGATGAGTCTCTGTCGGGTGATTTTCGGTCCCGATCATCCACCACTTCTCGCTTAACTGCAGGCGGACAGTCCTGGTCCAATTGACAGCAATCCATTACGATATGTGGGTCCTCTTTTCCGCTGTTGAATTATTAATTATACATTAATAGAGAAATAGTTGAAAGTAAACAAACACGCTTAAAAAGTCACAAACCTAAGAACATAGTTGACGCAGATTATGTTTTGCTCATCGGAGTTCTTTGTGCTGCATACGACCGTGGCACAAGACTGGATCCAGGTCCAGCCACCACTCTTGTTCATAATCCGGAAGTATTGACTCATGACTTGACCCTTGGAAAGCACTGGAAAATCAAATCGAATTGTAGCCTGGCACGAAAAGTGTGGCCCCTTTTGCATTGGAAGACATGGGTCTCGTTACGTTAAGCAATTAAAAAGAGATTGATCATGGTCTCTGGTAGAGTGAGCACTTATTACATACTCAGGGTGAAATAATTGCGGAGTGAAGTAGGCCCTAGTAATTGACAGTGGATTGAGTCTCAACTCGGGAGAGTGGAGGGTGTTTCGGGGCAGGGAAGACGAGGCAGATAATCATAAGGATGATCATCAACTTACAATCAACATGGCATTTTCTCAGTTTATTCACGTCCTCGGCGTGGCACAATGCATACAAATTCCGGCCCGTTAATTCCTCAGACGTGTAATCCAGCAATTCCGACACCCTGCACGAATCACACCACAGCGGAATTTAGGAATAATCAACTCAAAATTACGTTTTCCTCACCAGTGCTCTAGCGAGGGAAAAATGTATGCGGCTGCTCAAGAGGCAAGCGAATTTCAAGGTACACGGCATGGAGCGTAAAGCGTAATAAAGAAAAGCCTTTAAAAGAACATTACCAAGTACAAATAACGCATTAGCACTCGAAGCGGGGGCAGACCGGGCTGGATGAGAAACCCTATAATTCTGTATGATATACCCACCAAAATCCAATTCCTCTGACTGTCAATTATAATAGTAGTTTGCTTAATGTTTGCACAAAGAGACAAACTGCAATTGACTTGAGCACACTATATGCGCGAAACAAAATACACCTTTTGCATTATCCAATTCAGAACGTGCTTATGTCTGCATAAATCGTTGAACTTACTTTTCTTGTTTGCTTAGCACGCGAATTAAGAAAATAATAGGCACGACCAACTTCCTGCTGATACTGATTGAAATGTTAAAATCCAATTACGACGCGTATGGATATGAAGATTTTTCTAACTGTATCTTCGCGTCTATGAAATTAGTTTAATATATAAGGTAATACTACCACCAGTCATCCAAGTCGTCTCGTGCACAATTAACTTCTGATATCAGAACATCCAATCAGAATAAAATGAACTCAATTCCGATTTGGAATAAGTAGGAGATGAAACTATTCATTAGTACCAAACAAAAGTTCAGAAACCTGATTAAAAAAACGTAGTTATTCCCATTTCTTCCCCAACAAAACTTGATCGTAATCCTCTGAGCTTTGTAGACTATAATGATTTGTCGAATAATATGAATTTAAATTAGCATACAGAGTTGAGCGAAGCCTATGCACAGGGTAAACGTATTATCTCTTCCATCCCACAATTAGTCGACCTGCCACTCAAATTACATATTCCCACCTAGCTCAGGATAATGATTCCTCAGGTAATTCCCAGTTGTTTGGCAAACTGCAATTTAAATACGAGATAATCTTGTTCCAAACAGTTAAAAAGTACGTGGGGAAGCCAACGACGCATAAAATGTTCCAACCCATCCCCGTCTCGTTGAAAACCTGATGATGGATCCTTCAGAGGAGAAAAAAGCCAAGCCAGCCCACTACAGAGAGGGCTGCTGTTTTAGCAAAGTTCTAGCCTGGCTGACATGTGAATGGAACTTGATGAAAAGGTGAGAAAACACTTGTTACGGTTACCTGTAATTACGGTTGAGGGTTGAAATAATAATAGTTGTAGGAGCTGTTACAAATAAGTAGCAAATCAGAACCTGTCAGTTTACTCAAGTACCTCAAACTCAGCAAAAAGCACGTTTGGACAAATCACTACTGCACTGCTTGAGAGAAAGCGGTGGAAAGCAAGAACTGCAGCATAGAATTAGTGAGCCAATAAATCATAGGCTCACCGTGGTTCACAGTGAATGACTTTGAAATCAAACGTGAGTCGAGTGACAAACATGTCAGACTCGAGTCGAATTTCGTGAACGGAAGGAGGCGGAAGTGCTATTGCCAATGCAACCATTCCGAGGAGCGGTGGTGGAGATTTTCTCGTATGCGAGAAGGAATACTGTGGCCGTAGTCGACAGAGAACTAGAACAACCTGGAAAAAATATAAGAAATTAAACTAATTACGCTTCATCAATCTGAAATAAAATCTTATGCATCGGATCTCAAGATAAACCATGGATAATCTTGAAGTATAAATAGTTTAATTTTCTACGAATCAATCCATATGTGTGTCTCTGTGCCTGTTTAAAAGCTTGGTAAACAACCTTAAGCTTCAACGTAAAACAGCGTCTCTCATAGAATAAAGTATTGAACTTAAACATGTTCTAAACTATAACAAGTAAAGTGTTTCATAATTCGTCGCAGTGTACGTGTATGTATGCATCTATGAATTTTGGTCATTGACTCATAGTTGTGATACGAAGGAGCCGCTGCGCTTTATCCAGTAAGCCCAAATCCATTCAGATGTAAATTAGTCAAACACACTACAAACTGGATTCATGTATCACTTTTGACTCGACGTTTTGTAATAGCGGCAGAGCAGAATATCCCCAAAGTCCACATTACTAATTCCGTTATCAAATTACATCGAGCAGGGGTTCATAACTTACACTCGCTCTCCCAAAGTTTGCTTTAATTGTCTTTAAATAGTCTCTGGGGACCCACTTTCGGGTTTGCCAATAGATAACCGTGAATATATTATAAAATAAGCTTCAAAGTTGAGACGCTGCTCCTATGGCGGACCCACAGCCCACAGTTGAATTGACCTGTGTTCTAGTTCCACTTTCTAGAGATACAATGTTTAGAGATGCTTTATGTAGTGTAATTAGGATTGAACTACTTTGCTTGATACAACCGCAGCCTCCAATAAATTACACGAAAGTTGTTACTTATCTAAACTACTACATCTGGCAGCCGCACTCCAACGAGCAGGCACCCGTTTCAGTTTTGCAGAATTCAGAGAGAATCCAGGAACTATTATAACTTACCCTATAGCCCGAAGATTTGAAGTGACATCCTCTCTTGGTAAGAGTTGATTTCATTCGGATACAAAAGGCTCGGTCTAATCCTTTGTATCCCAAATTACTCGTGATTGACATTATGGATGCGACTGTAAGGACAAAGAATACAAATTAGGCATAGCAGAATTCAATAATTATTATTTTCCTATATAAAGTAGGTTGAAGCTAGGCAGGATTCCTTTCGTTTATCATTACAATTACTGCCAATCCATCTAATGGTAACTGTATGTCCGATCCGTTGATGCAAATGGTAAAACATTGAAGCTTTCAGCTTGTAATAACACAATTTTTTGTTCAGGTAACTAAGGCTGAGTTATGAGGAGAAGGAAGGCCCATTAATATTTATAATATAGAAGAGAAACCTTCTGAAGAACATTAGAGAGCTAAAACCGGTACTATCAATCAATCAACTCCTAAGTTTTATTCTCTCATAATATGCATAATATTAGCATTATGGAGTCAAAGCATGACCCCCTCTTTACTCCCAACACGGACTACTACATCCTCACATCCAACATGCTCAAATCATGTAGCTTCAATGAAAAATAAGTGTTTGCCCCCTGGCCCCGCCACAAGCGAAGACTTGACTAGGCCCAAAAAACCCCCAACTTTTATGAAATATTTAATGATTATCAATGGAGCCTGTCATCCGCCTATTATTGTAAAAAGAAAGCATTCTGACTTTGGTTGAGAGGCTGAAGATGACAGATTCCCTACTACTCGTACTTTATGAGAATGGAATAGAGCGAAGTTTGAGCAAGGACTTTGAGCCCAAAGATTTCCTTGGAGACTTTTTACGTGTAGAAGTCACGTCCTTGGGAGTCTAAGAGGTTTTAGCAGTTGGAATTTTCCACAGCAGGGAAAGCGGGCTTTCTCTTAAGACGCGGATCACCAGTTTTCCTCGTCCAAGCCAAGCCTATAGGTATCATCAGCAGAACTGGAGCCCACCACCACTGTGGTGGTGGTCTGGTGTGGAGCAGTGAATGAATCCGGCCCAGACTCTACCTTTTCCCAGCAGCGGTCTCTATGACCCGAGCCCTAGTTGGCATTGTTCACACGTACTAAAACATGAGATATGACCCGTCTCAAAATAATTCGAATCACGAAAAATGACAGTTCCGCCGCTCTCCCCCTCTCTCTTACTTTATGAGATCTGAGCAATGCAATCTAGGCTCATGTTCAAACTTTCCCCAAGCATTTCCCCTGAACATGCACCAGAGTCACTCACTTCAGTTTCACATCCTATTCTCTCCCAATATCTTGGCCAGTAATAAGCCCTGTAGTTTAATTTGGATCGTGTTTCCAAGGGTCTGGAACAAGAGTCGGCGTAATTCCTGGAGACAGTGCGAAGACAATAGGGTGAGAGTAGGAACAACTCCCGACCCGACTCATTACACTTTCTCGTTAAGACAATGCAAATAAGAAATTAGGAGTCGTGTACAGGGAAGGGGCCTCCTAATTATCAATGCATGTCTCATTCCAAACTTAATTTGACTCTTCCGACAGATGACTTTCTTAAGGCGGAGGGCATGAACTCCAAACAAACAGAGAAAACTATGCCAGGCTGCTTGAGAAAATTGGAATGGGAACTGGCTCGTAATTGGATTCAAAGGTTGGGTTCTTACCATCGGGATTGTTGGTAGCGGAATTGGAGGACCCATCCTCAGAGCCTGAAGGAGAAGGAACATTAGCACCAGGACCGTGAGCCAAACCAAGCCCAAGTTGTTCCGCCAACTCGGCATGGTCACCTTGATGAATGTAGTCAAACACACTACTGCCCGTCATCTCAACCTAAACATGAACATAAGGATCCAGTTAACTAAAAATCTTAGCAAATATTGAATTTATTGACACGGAATAACATTAGGATCTGCAGTAATTTCGTCAGGTAATTTTTACTTTTTAATGTTCCAGGTGAAACCCGCCGTGTCACCAAAAACCTTAACAATCAAAACCCTGACACAAACACTGCGATCCAAAAAAAAAAAACGCGACGCATCTTCAGGTACGTCGTACTCTTCAAATTTTGATTTATTGATGTACTATACTTCTATTCAAAAATATGTTCGAAAAACCTAACCAGATTTCGAATTTTTAAAATCTCAATTTTGTACCTAATAGTTTTTGATATCGCGGATTTCCCCGTCTGGCGCTGTTTAACGATTTAAACATAAATCTACAAGTATTTATTAGGTATGCAACCTAGAATTTGTATTATTTTATTAATTCGTTTGGCAGGTGGCAGAACACCGCTGTTTACAAGTTATAACAGAAAGCCAAAGCAGTTGTAATTAATTTTTATTTCCATGAAATATTTGAGAGAGGTGGACTGCTTCACCGGTTAAATCACTGCAGGCCTGATTTCGCATTATCGTCAATGAGCGCAAATCTGTGAAAGTTAGACTGTAATGGGAAATGAGGGGACATTAGGCAAGTTAATGGTAAATGAAATGTGAAAGAGGAGGGAACTCTGTACCAAGGATTAACTGATGATACTTTGATACTTTAACCACGAAGAATGACTCTAATGAGCGTCTGAAATGCTACACCGTAATCCAGTTCATATAGCCAAACGTGGGGTAAGCGAGAAGTACGCTTCTTGATCCAGAATTACAATTCCGAGTCATTGGAAGGGCTGTGGAGCTCATGAAGCCCTCCAACAGCTGCTAATTAACTTGTCGGAGAGGAAAAGGCCTTAAAACTCACCTGTGATAGTCCAAGGTAGATGGAAACTGTCTCAGAAATGTATAAGAATCTCCCATCTGCTGCCAAGGAGAAGGCAAACCCGTCCAAAGACTGTAACTCCAAGCAAATTCGAATTATCCCTAGAGAGCTTGTACGTAACGACTTTTTAATTAACCAAAAATATCAAGTAAAAAGTGAACAGGAAATAGCTTTGGTAGGCCTAATATTTCTATTTGCTCTTCACCCTAATAGCTCAGTCGTAATTACTACTTTTATGGACAGACAAGAGGCATTAACTATAGGTGTCAAAGTTTGGAGGAGTAAAAATATTATTGACATAGCACGCCCATTACATTATTATAATATTGATTAAGCCATATCAGTAATGTTTTCCTTCCCTCGGAGCCATAGACAGAGGAAGCTCCTGGAGCCAGGAATTAAGTGACATGGAAATACAAGACCAAAAGCCAATAAAGTGTAAGTACGGCATCTTCAAATCTCGACAAGGCAGAATGGTACGGAGACGCCGGTTTCCATCTCCAGCCACATTTTTGGTAGAATTAAAAATACATTTACCATTACCGAGATAAGATAGAAGGAGCAAGACGGAGAGAGCAAGAGGGTGGGAAGTGGAAACTGGCAGACTCATTATCTTTTATCAGGTAAACACACTATTAAAAAGCTAAAAAAAAAAGGAAGCTTATTATGTGAAAATGAGAAAAGAGAGAGTATAGTGTACGACATACATATAAATGGGATACCTGAAGAATGTGAGTGCCTTGGTGTTGTTCAAAGAGATCCAGTGTCGCATTGCCGGATGAGCGGGGTCGACCAGTCCCTGCACAATCAAAAATACAACCAAAAAATCAAAAGAATGGACCAAGCTGAGGCACTATTCCCAGTTTTTTCCCAACTACAGTCCACCGACGTCGCACTCCCTGTCTGGAGTCTCTGTAGACTTGATTTGCATTTTATCACAAGGAGTCTCCATTAAATTAAGTGAAGAAGAAGGGGATTGCATTCCAAGTATTTGAGACTCAGCCCAGAGCAGAGGCTACAAATAGGAATCTCCAGATATGACAGTCAGGTTTAGAGAAATGAAATATTATTTTCTTGCTTTAATCTCCTCTCAAACAATTTACAGGCCCTATAAAACTTACAATTTAGTTTTCCCAACAAATATTTTGTAATCAGAGACTCGAGTCCACAAAACGTGGAAATTCCCAGGAGACGCTTTTGGGGAAAGAGAGAAAAACAAGGCTGATATTTCTATTTAGGGCTCTCTAGTCGATGAAATTAGGTCTACGGAATGGAAGCTTGTTAAAAAGTGGACTGAGTTGGGGTGAGTGGAATGGAGGCTAAGGAACAAGCCCATAAATTAGCACGGAGTGAAAACGGTTGTGAGTAATCAAGTTCATCAGTGTTTTTATAAATGTGTTCATGTCGCCCAATATATCAAAGGAGCTGGGTCTCTCTCTGCGACCATTATTTCATGGTGGCGGATATTAAGTTGTCAACTTTCAGCAGCGGGAGGAAAAACATTTACACTCAAAATCTTAGGCGGGTTAATTTTTCCTCATATTTCCTACGCTCCCCCTGTCCAACTCTCATTGTGCCAGAGATTTTTCATGCTGTTCCGCACGTCCCTATCTCACCGCCCCCTCGCCTGATCCACTTTCTAATATATTTCCTTGTCTTCACGTAATATTTTAACCTTGTGACATCATTAGCCTTCTCCAAGCTCACTCTGGTCATACCCGGCTCAAGTCATTTAATTGTTTTAAGGAATTCCTTCCTTTCTGCGGAACAGAAGCCACACGAGTCCTGTTACAGCATCTTCTAACTTGTAACTGCTGCGCTAAGTTACCTGCTTAATGTCAGCCTGCTCTTGTAAAAAAAAGTAGTTCAGACGTTCGTTCACGTTCTCGGTTGTACCATTAGCTAGTAAAAATTAAGTTTGATGGATAGCCTGAGCAAAAGGAGGGAAGGTAGTAATTACGCACTTGTAGGCTGTAATACTGCATAGGAACATACGGGCCAAGTCCAGTTAGGTATGCATGAGTCTGGCTTTCCTAGTGTAGCCCAGTAATCCATTATGATAGGGATGGAAATGTAAAATCAGATATGAGTAACAAGGGAGAAACAAGAAGAAAATTAAATGGGCTGGGCGTTAAAAGTTGAACATTTAAACTGAACTGAGTATTAAATCACAGTTAGTGGCTTCACTTTATGGAGCGATTTAGGAATATTATTATTATGAAACATAACAGACACACGAAATAGAAGCCATGCAACTATCCAGTAGGAAGTACATACAGCCTGAATGACATCTCCACCGTCTCATTACATTACCCGCCTATTGTACCAACTAACCTAACAGTTCTCTTTCACCCAAAAAACGAAGCGAGTAGTGCTGGGAGTGAGTGTGGAGAAAAGGAATGGGATTTATGTGACTCTCTCCGTTATGCATTACCATGAAGTGATATGAGGGTATTAGGTGTAGTTATTGGGACTTGGAGCCATAATAATAAATGTTTTTATGAGATTCATGAACCTATTTACACGGAGATTTGATCCTCTTAAGCTCTTAGTTTACTTCCACGTCCGTAGCCTATGTTTCATGCTCCCAACTTTCTGGCAATATCATACATAAAGGAAATGGGGGTCTGTGAAGGAAAAGGGGGTAGTTTCTCATACTTCATAAATACTAAACTACTACATGCATATGAAACCAAGCCAACGGATTTTTCGCCTCCGTTTACCAAAGCCCGTTATTTTTCAGCTCCAAAAATGGGAATATTGGAGTCTGCATTACTTTCAAAATACTTGTATAATACTAAGGTTCAAATGCTTTCAAAGCTTTGTCTTCAAGCTGAAATAAGGTAAATGCTAAATGGAAAAATCTAAAAATCTTTTGAAAGTACGGAACAGTGTATACGCGATAGACACATTCGCAGAAAATTCAAAAACTCCCATGGTATGCACCCATTTAAAATCCAGTCTTATTGACTCCAGTTAGGTTAGGTTATCAGAAAACTTTTAGTGGGTGAAAAAGGAAACACGAAGACAGGCGGTAAACACCTATGGAGAAAGATTAAGCACCGTTGGTACATGCCCATTGAAAAGCAAGGTTCATTGGTTTTAGTTAGGTAAGGCTTAGTTTGCCAAAAAACTTTTAGTAGTAATTACTTTTATTCTTGCTATGTACTGTTTGGCTCATTTGAAAATCCAAGGAGTGAGTTTTCAATAAGTGTTTTCAACTTTCACCTTGGGTGTTTACCTTGTACGTCCCTTTATTTACTTCAAACCTTTCAGTGGAAACCACTTTAATTTTTACACTGTTAGGTTAGGTTCTTCTGAAGGCCAAACGAGTTAGTAATCAATGGGTGCTTACCACTGGCGCTCCCTATCTTTCCTCATGGGTGTTTCCCACGTAGTAGGCCGTGTTATTTACTTTTATCCCCAAATCCCTATTTTCCCAACCCTGTGTACATGAAAGTAAAGCTGAGAGAGAGGAAGGGCAGATGATTTTCTTCTTCTCTTCGTGTTAGTTTAGTTTTTTTTAGAAAAATCCACGCTTCCGAACAGTTCGATTCTGAGGGAAAGATACTGTTCAGTTCCCAACTCTCGTCCGCACTCATTCATTCCAATCACGCACTACACCCGTTTCTCCTTGGACTGCTAACAACAGCTACCGAATTTCGGCTGAATACCGATTAACTTTCTGACGTTTCTTCTCTCTCGTCTGCCTTCCCCTTGCTCAGACACACAGCCACTGCTGCTGCTCCTCCGCACCAAAAGACCACATCAGCCTTTCTCAAACTACTATTTTCTTTTAAGTAAGTAAATACACAGAGACAGCCAAATTCGACTCTAATGTTTGAACTTGAGATACGGCTCTGCCTATTTGCTTTCTTCTACTGGCCTTCGTCAGAGGCTTCCCAACATGAAACTCTGTTGCAGATTCAATTAGGTTGGAAGGAAAGTCAAAAGGAGATATTAGGCAAAATATAAGAAATATCCAGTTTTCCTCTATCCGCATTTAGACATAAAGAGAGTGTAAAATAACAAAGACAAAAGTTTTGAGCGGATATTCCTTTGACTTTCCCCTGCTGAGAATTCCAATATACATAGTTTGGTTCCCAGAGCCTCCAGGACTCATTGGTCACGTCCCAAACTTTATTGCCTTTTTATTTACTATACCCGCCGTCCTTCGAGCAGCCTGTCCAGCGAGTCAGGTATAGAGAGTAGAGAGTGTTCATACGCCCTCCCACTATATCAATCAGCTCAAATAAAGGGAATTGAGAAAACTAAGAAAGTGAAAACTCTGCGGCTACTTTTTTTTATCTTCTCCAAAGAGTGAGTGGAGGAAATATCAGTGAGTTTAGTGAGCGGAGAGGAAAGACACTGGGCTTCCCTGGCATTCATACACACCCGCTCCTAATCTAATCCCACACAAAAAAAGAAGGCATTTTCCCTGACGAAGCCAAGCTTGTCTTTGTTGAGCAGATAAAAAGGAAAGTCGGGAGCTCTCACATGAGTGAGTGTGAAGACTTTTACTTTGAAGCTCAATCAAAATCAACATGTATTTATTTGCGTCAGGCTAGAGAGACGAGAGTTTGAATCGGCAGTGGCGGCTCTAGGGATGGGATAAATATTTAAGCTACAAAGAGTTCCTACACAAAAGTTCCTGCGATACAGCTTCCACGAAATTCTTTTAGTTTATATGTGTACAATGCTATCTCAAACTGTAAATGTATGTGGTCTAGTTAAGTTCAGTTAGGGTGGTTAGACCTAGTCTTATTGGATTTAATTAATTATATTTAAGTGAAACTAGGTTTTGCCAAATGTATTTGAATTAGACAAAACTTTTTGGCACGGAACTTTTCCTATGCCTGTAGTTGCCTCATATTAATTAAATGCTTAAGAATATATTTATGTACTTTTCATTTATGAAATATCGTGTCGATTAAATAGGTACATAAACTTATGAGGATATTTTAGCGAATTTTGTTCAAACGAGGAAACAATTGGGAACAGCCTCTGTCAATGCGGCCTCCACCGCCCTGCACGCTGTCTCGGCTTGTCAAAACAAAGTGGTAGTTTTGGGGATTGAGGTCGAATATAACCCGTATAAAATTTACTCCCTTCACAAACGGAGCCTCTAAACTTGAAGTCTTAAAACGAGGGAGAAAGAGAGGACGGTTGTGAAGAGAAGGTTGATGAAATAAAATGCTTTCACTCACTCAAAAGCATCCTGGCTGAGGCAGTAGGCCCGTTTGTTATGGACAGAGAGAAAAGGAGCCAATTCAGCTAAATTAAGGGAAAAAGGGAGTTTGCTTTACAATAAGTTGGCCATAATTTCATTTTGGTATACGGAGACGATGTGGGATTGAATTAGACTTGTCTTTCCTTCAAAATACTCTCAACTCAACTGAACATAATCTCTGTAGTCGGCCTCAGTCTGCCGCTCATTCCGTCCTCCGCCTAAAGTGGCGTGTTTGATTAGATTTACATTTAGCACTGTTTGCAGTCGAGTGGTGGACCCAGCAGCAGTAAAATCCATTGGAAATAAAATAAACCGGAGAATCATAATTTGCGGAGCTTTTTTTATTCCCAATGTTTACAAAATACATTACTCTCTTCCGCTTCAAACCCAAACCAGAATTGGAATTGCCGGAGAAAGGGCTGAGAACAAGTGTGTGCATTATTATCGAAATTGTGCTGGATTTTCTTTTCTTTCTCCGTTCATCCCCTTAACTCCATTTCACCCTTCGCTCCAGCCGCCCCTTCAAGAGTATTCATCATCACCACCATGACCAACTCATAACCATGTCAAAATAAAGCCAGGGAAAACAATCCGAAACCACGGAATCTATCCTACTTTGATTGGTTTGGTACACACACTGTACA
>JAQFXY010000845.1:0-15904 GCA_034693865.1 Ceratophysella sigillata | reverse complement strand
TGATTGATGGCCGCCATTCGTTTTGTAGAGATTAAATATGCGGTTAGCAGAAGCCGGAGGCGACGGATTCGCTAGTACAATAATAATAATACTGACAAAAAATTGATAGTTCCACATTCATTCCGCACAACCACCAGCTAAGCCGTTGGCTCGTGTATTTGCATGGAGGTTCGACTGTATAGTTCTTCATAACCCACCCCTGTACTATTAATGAACTCCAATTAAAATTAAAGTGTCTCGTGTCCACCGCTCATTCGGCTACTCTGTTGGTGGAATACAATACAATACGTGCACAGTTAATCAGTCCTCGTTATGTGCTTCCTATCCCGAACCCGAATCCTGAGTCCTTGATCTTTTCAAATTGAACTAAAGTGAGCTCGACTCAAGCATAGGGATTATACATATAAGGTTCCAAGTTCCAACCAAAAATTCGAATTTTTAAGTCATAAGTTATTGTGCAAGTTTTAATTCAGACTTTCGGCATACAGTACACTATCACTATCATCGCGGGGAAGGACGAGAGTTAAACGTGGGGATGTAAGTCTGCGGCGATACAAGATACAAGGCGACAAGACAACGTGGACAAGCTCATCCGCTGATGCTGGTGCTGGCTATTTCTGTTTCACTGCACACTGCCAAGTCAACTGCTGACTGCACACGTGGGACGTGTCAAAGTTGACCGGCAGGCAAACCCGCATGATGTCTGGCACAGCAAGAGTGTAGGTACTTAAACTTAAACATGATCCTTTGTCCTGGATCGTTTGATCCTAGAATTTTTCCAATTACAAATTAGGTACGAACAAGAGTTAACTCAAATATTACACAAAATAATGAAATGATACGTTAATTGGAAGGTGTCAGCTGTAAGCGTCAGCGCCTATCTTTAGTCTTTGAAATCCAGAACTTCCTGTGATCTTGTCTTCTTACTTACATCTTACTTACAACTATACATATATTCTTTATATACACTGTGACATGTTTGAAAACCAAAAAAGAGAATACAAGTGTTTATTGGATTTTTAAATCTTGAAACCATTCTGACCTATATTTAGATTACAAGTATTTACAAATTCTGCTTCGTGGTTTTTACGTAAGTATGAAACGATTGTTTGAAATACAGAACAGTGCATTCAAGGAAAACGTGAGAACATGAGCGGGTTGAAGGGCCTTTGGGTATTACGACGCTCTGATGATGTGATGATGCAGATGCAAGCTGTGTTTATTCTGCACATCTGCTATTCTGGAATCCGACCAATATTTTTTTTTGTTTGAGGTTTGTTCCCTAAATGGAACATTTCTATTTCAACCATAGGTTGAAAAAGTCGTAAAAAATTAAGTACTCCACAGTATTTTATTTAGAATAAATCAAGTGTTCTACTTTCTATGCATCAAATGGTGCATCTCAATCATTTAACACCATATTGAGTTGACGTCAGTTTTATTGCATTAGGCTTAATATTAATAATGCTTAGAAGTACTTATTGCTGAGTTGATCAGACAAGAAGACGTGTCCTACGAGGTTGATACCACAATAAATATATAAGTAAAAGCTCTGTTTCTGAATTTGTTTTCAGCTCACTAAAGTGTATAATATGGACTACGTAACTTTTGGAGCTGCCGCAACTACCTGGAATATTCCAGAGTGTTATTCTGCCGACTGACAAGAGAGATTCTTAGTCAATAGGCTTCAACCGTTGAGAAAATTCAAGCACAATGGTCTCACTGTCCTACTTTGCAAAATGCATTTTCAGCATTATAGTATTATGGTTCCTTGTACTGGGACTTATGTCCATTCTGCCATCCTCCAAAGAAAATAGTCTTGGTGATGGTGGGAACTACAATATGCCCTCCTCGCATGCACTGGGCAGCGAGGGTCCCAGCGGAGAGATTTTGAAGCGGATTGACAACGCACTCAGGGAGATACATCTGCTGAAGAAGAATAATGCGGAGATGAAAAGACTGTTGTCAGGTGACACGTCCAAAGCCAGTGTTCCACTCTCAGCGGAAGCTAACGGGGATGAGTGGAGTTACTTGAGTAACGCTAAAGAACTTCATGAGCCGTCCCAACTTTACGAAAAATCAAGAAAACTTTTAGAATTAGACCTCAAGGAGATGTGGAATAGCGTACGAGCCAAAAGTGATAATATTGGAGAGACAGACATGGAACAGATTGAGAATATTTACAAGTAATATGTCAGTAAATATTTAGTACATTTTGCAATTTATATTACAAGCCAACGATAACCCTTTTTTGTAATTTTCTAATTTTCAGGCAAATTCGAGGGCATCTGATTCAGCTTCGAGCTTCAGATGGATTCGAATCCTCACGAGATAAAAGTACAGAGGAACTGTCAAACTTGATCCAAAATCGTATTCATGAGCTACAAAATCCAAAAGACTGCAGTAAGGCAAGGAAACTCGTCTGTACCCTCAACAAAGGTACCTAAATATTTTTTTTAACCCAACAATTAGTAAGGAAAACATGGGTGCCCAAAAAATCATATTATTATTGACATATAGGCTGTGGTTTCGGCTGTCAAGTCCATCATGCGGGTTACTGTCTGGTTGTAGCCTATGCTACTTCAAGAACCTTAATTCTGGAATCCCGGGGTTGGAGGTACAATCGACAGGGTTGGGAGAAGGTCTTCCTTCCATTGAGTGAGACTTGTACAAAGGCGACTGGAGAGTCCAAATCGGATTGGGGCGGTAATTAAACAAATAAAATACACAACGAATTGTTATCGTCGGATTTTTGTATTCCTATTTTGATTATAATCTGTTGCAGCTGGTAAGCACAATGTTCAAGTACTGCAGTTACCAATTGTGGACTTCTTAAAACCAAGGCCACCATATTTACCCGTTGCTATACCTGAGGACATTGCTGACAAGATTGAAGCAATTCACGGAGAGCCACATATTTGGTGGATGGGTCAATTCGTAAAATATTTACTCCGTCCCCAACCTCAGACTAAGCTGCTGATTGAAGAGGCTAAAACAAAACTGGGTTTGGTGGCTCCGGTTGTTGGGTAAATCAGTTCGCCATTCAATAATGCCCATGTATATTCCCTTTATTTTGATCTAAAAAATTGTGAAATCATTTATTATAGGCTCCATATACGAAGGACCGATAAAATAGGAACAGAAGCTTCGTTTCATTCCTTGAAGGAATACATGGATCATGCCGAGGACTATTATGATATTCTTCGAAACGTCGATCCTGATGTTACGCGGAGAGTATTTATTGCCTCTGATGACCCAAATGTCCTAGCAGAAGCAAGCACAAAGTGAGACGCTCCAGATATCTGTGATGTATGCCTGAATTACATTCGAATTTCCAGATCTTAATCCTAAATTGATTTGTATTTACAGATACCCATCACCAGATTGGGAAATTTTAGGAGATCGGGGTGTGGCCCAATCTGCTGGAGTCTCTCAGCGTTATCTCGGTCTGCATGGAATCATCAAAGATGTATTCTTGCTTGCTGAATGTGATTTAGTTGTATGTACCTTCTCGTCTCAAGTAAGGATAGCGATAGAATTAGCAAACCAAGTGATATCGTATTTGTAAGATTAATTGTGAATTGAATTTACTTTATATTTTAGGTTTGTAGATTAGCATATGAAATAATGCAGACGCGACGGACTGATGCATCTCAGAGATTCATTTCATTAGATGACGTTTATTACTACGGCGGAGGGATTGGAATGGTCCAAGTCGCACACAAGGATCACCATCCAAGAAATGCTCATGAAATTGAGCTGAAGGCGGGAGATGTTATTGGAATTGCAGGGAACCATTGGAATGGATTATCGAAAGGAACCAATAGACGTACAAATCAGGTATTTCCTTATTCATTATCAAATTTTGGTCTCGGTTCAGGTAGGCAACAGCACTTGTCGTGTCTATAGTGCGTCGATGCTGCTCTACATGTGTTGTACGTGCTCTCTTCTCATATAATTCTGAATATCTATTGTTTAGATGGGGTTGTATCCTTCCTACAAAGCCCGTGATGCTCAACAGAAGGTTGACTTCCCAGAACACAAATGGTGGAACACAGATTCAGAGCACAAGTCAAAGTATTGATCACAAATCGCCACGTCAAACCTTACGGGAGATATCAAGTCCTATAAGAGCTAACAGCTAATCTTGAACGGACCACCTTCAATCAAGACATTGATGATAGTTTTTTTACGTGTGCTTATTGTCCGTGCGGTGATATTGAACTAAGTTACTTTCCGAAATTAGTTTCGCATTTTCGATACATCTCATGCAACCTATGAATCGCATAGAAACTATTGATGTGAGATATTATACTAAGAATTTTCCCTTCCATGTCACAATGCCCAAAACAAATATGCCCTCCGTCGAAATGCCCACCACAATGATGCCCAACCTACAATAATCCACTACAATAATGCCTAAACTGCAGTAAGTACCATAAAACAACAAGACAGTTAATGTGTGGGATTTTGAGTAGGCTACTATTACAAGGCATTACGTGGCAAAAGCCAATCCAGCGACATTTTGTTGGATTTGGTTATAGGTTAGGTTTAATTAGGTGAGGTGAGGTTAACCAAAGGTGGAACCTAACCCGTAACCAAATGCAAAAATCTTGGGTGTAAGACTCAGGCGGGGACACAACAAGCGTTGGTACACCTAACCTAACCTGTGAACATTAATTTAAAACCACAAAAATGAATTATTAACCAGCAGCTTTGTAGTCAATAGCTCCTAACCACTCCAAATCTGGTGACTGAATCTTGACATCGTATTCTTATTCACTTCGTGGATATTATTGAGTTGGGTATTGTTGTAGGTGGGGTATTACATATTTTAGGTTAGGAATTATTGTGCTGGGCATTTTGACGGGCATATTTTTTCGGGGCATTATGACGTGCTGCGGAATTTTCTATCGATTACTTCCCCGTTTTTATCGTTTGAACTCAGAAGGGGTGTACAGTTGCAGATCATCACAAAATGTTTTATTGTCTCAATAATGTGTAACAAGTTATACTAAAACGTGTTAAACCAAAGAAGATCATCGGAAGTATTTGAAAATGCTCAAATCTGTTAAGCATACCTTTTGATAACAAGGCAGCAATTTTAATCTTAGGGTGACAAGTTAGTGAGATGAGTGGTTACAAAACTTTCGGTTTCTTCAATATTGTTTACGATTAATATGAACAAAGAGTATTGAACCGACAGATTTTAATTTGTTCTGCTGTTAAGTTTTATTAGAATTTACAATGAAGTGAACCGACCGCAGTGGAGTAGTCAGTCCTGATCGGTGCCGTAATTGTGCATTACATTCCAGCATGGCGTTACCAACACGCAACTCAAACAGTGCAACTTGCTACTATTAAGTATGTAGGTGTAGGAGCAATATTGTTGTAAGGAATTATTATGTTACAGTGTGCCTAGTTAAGGTTGAGTGTCTATGTATGTATTTACTTGACCTGAGTGTCTAGTCTTATTATTATTTTTCACCATCCTGAATCCTGACTGCTGCGGGGAGAAACTCAACCGTCTTTTGAGTTTTTTATCAACCGTCTGTGTTGAACCGTATTGCATATTCCTCCTGAACTGCTGAATACTAGTTATACGCTGTTCAAATGTTTTCAATAAATAGATACATACTTTGTTCTTATCGATAACTTAGTTTCATGAGACTCTTTAAGACATACGAGAGTGGTTATGGTTTTACAGATAGTACTTAGTATGAATTGTATTGTAACTGGAGATTGAAAAATGTATCACATCGTAAGAAACTATGTATGTATGTAGACAAATGTAGATTATGTCAGAAGCGTCCCATTCAAGGAAGTCAGTACAATATGTGTTTTTGATCGATATCGATAACCTATAATTACTATAGTAAATAAATACCTAAGTTGATTTGGAATTGCATGAGTGAATGTAATAATTGAATTATGGGCTCAATAAATAATGCCGTGATTAGCATTACTCAAAGCTGAAACCATGAATCTTGATTAAATAGTTACTAAATCATTGCACACGTTTTGTATGTTTTCTTGAGAAGATGTTGCAACATCTAAATTATATGGTTTCATAATTGATATCTAATTAGCCAGTCCTAAGCTGGCTACTGTCAACTGTAATGGATATTATACCAATATAGAAACGCCTCTTAATTCAATAGTTCTGTTGAACAGTTTATAGGGAAATGCTTCAATTCAACCGTAAAGTTTATTCAACGGAGCCTCTCCGTTAATTGATTGGAAATTATGGAGACAAATAGGTGCCGGGTAGCTGGTATTCCTGCTAAACTAGTAAAGTACCTACATGATAGGGAACCGAGTTAGCATCTACGGTATAATAGTGTCAGGCGCGGTTCACAATTCTTCGCCTAATGTTCACGGCTGCAGGTCAAATCGCTCTGCAACATACAATGTTTCATTATACATACATTCTGAAACATGGTGCATTTTAATTTTAATATAAATACTGCAGAAGATCTGTTCTCGTTCTCCATACTTTGACCTTGCTGTTTTGCACAATTTCAATATCTGAATACGGTTTTTCCTAACACGGCATTTATAATTTTTCTTAAACCTGGCATTACATTGACAATGTGGGTTGGGAATATAAATGATTCACTATATAAGTGCAATAACATTATCCAAATCAATGGACAAGATGTCCTTCGTGAACCTCGGCAAACAGCTAATATAATTGCTCCCCCCGCCGACGCACACTTGGCGGGTGGTGAACAAATTGAAAGCACAATAGTGAAACAGTGGCATACCTTCATCCGCCTACTGCGTATTATTGGGAGTTACCCAGTTGTGCTAAATCGAAATTCAAACAGTCATGTCGTTAATGTTGAATTCAAACTATTTTCGTGGATAGCCCTCTACTCCATTATTCTTGGATTTATAAAAATCTCTTTATGCCTGGCTTACTACAAGAACTGGGGCGTTTCACTTCTCGGACGGAGGTATGTTAAATAATACTGAGCGCTCTCACTGTCAAGTTATATTGTCCAACAATTACAAATTTCCAAGCGTAGTTTATCGCTCGTTTCGTTACCTAGTTAGGATCTCAATTGAGCTATGTGAATTTATTTATGTGCCATGAAAGGCAATAATTGACACTCACAGTGTACAATGTACAAATATTCCGTTGACCAGAGCAAATTACGAACTGCGCACGATTTCATTTGCCGTGATTTTTTTAAAATTTGAAACGAATTTTAGTTACGAAAATACTGTTGAAGACTGGATTGTCCGAAGTATGAACGTGGCGCTACCGCTGTATCAACTTTGGGACCTCATTACGATCTGGATAACGGCAAAAGGCTCAGCAAAGCTCTGCAACGATTGGATAAAATTTGAAGTCAAGTTTTGTCAAGTCTTTAGTCGGCAGTACACGTCCAACATCCAGAAGTGGCGGCGAGTTATGCTAATGCTTGTGTTCATCCCGGTGACTTTTCTAGGAACAATGTTTGTTTGGGAAGTGGTTTTGTACTTTCGAAAAACCAAAATTCATGAGAATTCTTCCTTCAAAGATTTTATGTACTCCGACATTCTGCGATTCCTTCCAACACCTTTCTTCGTGTTTAACTTGGCTGTGGAGGATATCAAAGTACTTCTTGTCTACAAAACCCTGAGTGAGGCTTATGAAAATCTTCGAAACGGAATCGCTGCGGAAATTGATTCGTGGGCTTCCAGTAATGGACTTATTGCTGAAGATCGTGTCTCGAAATGGACATTCATGTTGCTGAACATTCGAAACCAGGTTAAGGCCACGGGAGACTTACAGACTTTACAGCAGATTGCTGTACTAATTCATACCATTGTCATTTCCACCGAAACGCTATTTATTTTTATTAAAGCGACGACGGTTGGGAATATTAGCAAGCATGTTATTCTTTGTACAGGAATTTGTTTGCTGTATATATTTCGTCTAATTTCGAAGGTTCTGATGGCGGAAACCATAACTGCAGAGGTATTAAGTCCATGGTGTCGTCAATTATTAGCTACGAATCGCATCCGCCCAAAGTTAAAAAGCTTGTAACATTCTTCCAATTAGGAGCAGAAAATCGCGGACACGTTGCTTGGGGCAGATGTTTCCAAGTTCGGTTTTCTGGCCAAAATGGAGGCCAAAAAGATTGTTGACCTAATTCATCAGAAACCCATGAAGATCTCATTATCAGGTTATATTTCAATGGAAAAACGAATGATCCCGAAGGTAAACGCATATACTAGACTGCGCGGATTGGCGATGTGTGTATCAGCTTTCTATTAATCAAATAACATGTTTCTTTTCTAGATTACCAGCTATGTCGTTGCGTACCTGGTGGTTCTACTACAGTTTCAGCTGAGTAACGCTTTCAAGGATGATCATGGATCCAAAGCTTTGCTGTTCACACCTAATCACAATGAAGCATATCACTCTTGAAATTACAAATGGCAATTAAGGGGGAAATTCGCATAGGATATCAGTGACCTATTGAATTACCTATGTACAAGAGCTGTTACAAATATATACATCGCTAGGCATGGAATAAGTAAACGAAGAGGAAATCAAATACAGCTTCATAAGCCCAATGTGACAAAGTAAATAAGGGTGTCTTTGTGCATACATGTATCTTGTAAATGAGGATTATCAATTATCGTATCAGCATCATTTTAACATTGTGCTTTTAGGCTTTTGGCATCGAGATTATCGGGATTTGGTACAAAGCAATATATGCCTAGTGAAGCGATTGCGCCCGCACTTCTGTCCTGTTTGCTGACTTTCGTTTTTGAGATTACGTTTACTTACACGCTTATTAATTAAATAACGCCATGTATGTACAAGCTTTAGACGTTTACAAATTGTTTTTAGGATGGTGAAGTTCTTAAGGTCATACGGTCATACGTTCCAATATTCCCTCATCACGTCCAAGAGCATCAAGCCGGATACATATCTAAAGTTTTAATTTAGAACGTTGTTTCTTACTGTATTTATAGTGGCTTGGCTTGTGAATATCCAAATATCCAAATATTAAAATACTAAATACACACAAACACTAAATACGGCTATGGCAGGGAAGATTGGGAAGAGTAAACCAATTATTTCCGAAGTTAAGATTGAAGCCGAAACAGAACTAATCCAAGATTTTTCAACTCCGGTGTCAAAGAAGCCTATTCTAGAAGAATGGTTCATTTTCTTTAAGCTACTCCGTGTCTTTGGAAACTGTCCCTTGTCAGTTTATCCGAGCAGTGAAATTCCATTCAAGTTTCAACCATGCTCCGTGATCAGCTTCTTCAGCGGAGCATGCTTCCTGTCCAGATTGTCAATTGTAACACTTCATTTTACTACCGACTGGTCCTTATCTCTAATAGGTCCCGGGTAAGATGGATTACTCAATCTCAAAACGACTTTCTAATATTCCAGCCATTCTCAGTTGAATTATAATAATATTCAGCTTATAACACGGGAATATTTTGATTTAGTGCTGAAACCGAAATTCAAGACTGGATAATGGAAATGACCAATTTCCTATCAGTCCCGCTTCTTCACATTTGGGAACTCTGCTGTACTTGGATTACGTTAAAGAAACTGATTGCACTTTTCAACAATTGGTCCAGATTCGAAACCGAGTATTCTAAAGTATTTGTTGACTGTGAACATCAGCCACTACAATACAGAACATTCTTGAAACCATTCAGACAGGCTTCTTGTGCCTTTAGCCTAGTTTTGATACTATCCATCAGCACAGTATCCAGTTTCTACTTTCAAGATGGCGGCTTCAAATCAGTTGGTTTGGATTGGAACCTTCTCACTTTTTTAGTCAAGGTTACCATGATTACAACATCCTTTCTTGAGGAAGTGAAGGTCATGATGATGTATTTGAGCCTGAGCGAGGCTTTCAGCAATATTCACAGGGGCATTAAGTTACAACTGAAAAAGTCCGAAACGAGCTTAGAAATGGTTGTTGAGTGGAAGCGGTTGATTGGAATGGTACGGGAACAAGTAAAATTAACTGGAGAAGTACAATCAGCGCATCAGCTCGCAGCACTGTTCCATGCAGTCGTTCTTTACACAGAAACGCTCTTCCTTCTTGTCAAAGGGGCTGTACTTACGAAAGGACCTATTAACATGGCCATCATGTTTGGAATTATGAGCATCAGTCATTTTATGAGATTTCTTGTGAAAACAGTTCTGGCCCAGCGCATCACGGAAAAGGTTCGTTACAATATTTCGTATAGCACTTATTTAATGCATTATGTACTAGTAAACTTCCACTTAGCAAAAATTATTCACCCAACAAGTTATAAATAAAAATAACGCGTTTCCCAATTATATGATTAACATTCAATTAACATTCTAAGTTTATAAATGGTTTCAGGAGATGAAGATTGCCGAGGAGATTTCGGCAATAAGTCCAATAAATCTGAGCTTAAACATAAACATGGAACTATCGAAATTAGGCCACATTATGAGGCAAACGCCTTCCAAGATCTCCTTATCCGGCTTCGTGACAATTGAAAAACGCTTGGTTCTTAAGGTACCTACTACATATGTAGTAACACTGGTTTATTACAATAGACATATCAATTCATCAAAGACATGCGGTAACACATATTTCCAAGGAATACGCCTAATACTTAACAATAAACCCTGTTTTATATTTTTAATTTTAATACACTTGAATTTTAGATGTCTAGCTACATCGTGGGCTACTTGGTTGTACTAGTTCAGTTCCATTTGACTGACAGAGGAAGAAGGAACTGAGGGAGGACCAGTTTTACAAGAGGATCATGCGTTTGGATTTCCGGCTAATGGGAAATCTGCTGAAGTAGGTACTTGCAGATTAGAATAGAATCACATTGACGTTCTTCCTTTAGATATCGCAGGTAGAGTTGTACTCCTAAATCTTAAACGTAAGCAACACATAGTAGCAGTCATGAAAGTGAATTGGTCTAGTTTAGAACGCGAGAGGGAACGCAACGCTGAGCTTAACTAACTTGGAAATACAAAATTCCTTGTAAACAATATGTGTCAACTTGTCACAGACTTGTAAACTCGTAAAGCTAGATTGAATTCTAGGTACAAATTGTAGGTATGTTGTAAGTATAAATTATTGTTGAAAAGGAACACATTTATAATACAGTCTTGCAATAACATAGCACGACAAACAAAAATTTTCTCTCGTGTTAAATTAAAAATTACTTTACCACTTACGAGAGGAAGTTCATTCCGTATTTCCTAACGTGAGTCCACCCGTGTAAGTTGTTTCATCTTCTTCTAGACTACGAATTTGTTCTCGAATAAAAAGTATTTTTTGTTCTTTGAGTGTGGCTTGAATATCCGTGAGTCGCACGAGACTTCGAGCCATTTTTAACTCTGCGGATACCGAGGCAAGCTTCAGTTGGCTTTCCAGAATCCTGCTCATCACTTTGTCAGCCTAAAGTCCAAACAAATCCATAAAACAATGCGCTCACTTAATTCGGCATACGAACTCCGTAATTCCATAGTCCACTAACCTCTCGTTCATAAGGATCCTCCATTGTCTTCTTCACTTCCGCGATTAAATCTTCACGGAAATGGATAGCCAATCCGGCTGGCAAGTCTGAAACTCCATTTTCCTTTTTGAGGGATGTGGCATTTGTCGTGGAAGCAGTAGCCAAATCGCCGCTCGGCTCATCAGCTGCTAATTATTACAAAATATATTTTCAATTCAAGCTACCCGAACTGACAAGGTTCTGGAAACACATGGTATTGTAACCCACACACACACAGGTTCAATGCCGATTGGTCTATTTTCGACGTTTGCTACAATTACCATGACTGCTTAAACTCCAATACAGTAAACTTACGTTTCTCGGGCGAAACTCTTTCCTTGGGTGAATTTCTGCCCCTTTCTCCCCTGTCCTCCTTGTTATCCTTGTATTTTGACGCATGCTTATCACTTTCCCTGTCATTCTCCCGATCTCGTTCCCTGTCACGGTCCGAGTCCCGCCAACGGCCTCGACGATCCCCGTCTTGGTCCCTCTGAGAATCCTTACTCCATTCTGCATTCCGATCTCTATCCCGACCTCTTCGTGGGCTGCCAACTCGCTCCCGGTCTCGACCGCGATAGTGGTGGTCTCTTGAGTAGTAACCATTGCTTTCTGGAATAAAAATAAAATAATCAAACCACCATTACCATTATGCATGCACGTGTAGTAAGCACAGTTATTGAACGCGTGACGTAATTTTGGAATGACAACTTACTGTTAGTGTAAGAATTTTTGTCACACCCACGCCCACGGTCTCGCTCCCGGTCACGATTTCGGTTGATCCTAGAATCTCTTGCGCTAGCAGTGGAATAACTGGGACTGGAACCACTTGTCGATGCCACTTCAGAACTTTTGCCGATTTGTTTTGTGTCGGTCCCTGAACCGCCATTGTCATACGGAGAAATTTCCATGTCGTCGGATTGTGTATCTGTACAAAAATTAAAACGTAGTTGCAGTAAAATGGTACAAGCAACAAAACAAGATCACATTCGAAAAGCTTTGAAACTAAAGATAACTGTGAACAAAGAAATTGGAATTGATATCTGTTGACGTTGGAATGTAAAAGTGACTCATACACAAAAGGACTCTGTTCTGCTTTGCAACAACACAACTCTCCAACTTACGGCAGCTTACCTTACAACACCACGATATTTTTCATTATTTCTTCCTTTCTACTACTACCTTCCCTTCCCTAACATAATAAGTTCGAGAGATTGGCGTTGGGGTTGGGTGAGTATTATTTCAGGAATTTTGCTCCTCGGCAGCTTCGTTTCGTATGACATACGTCGCTTGATTGGATCTCACGCACTTTTAGTATGTCATGCTTTTGTCGAGAAACTGTATTCCGCTACGATTCACAAGTTATTGCTGTATGCGAGCTTGGGGGTTACATGCAAGCATTTTACGATTTTCAGCTGTAAATCATAGATTTTACATGGAGTACTTTACTTCGAAGAACTGTTTTCCATGTGCAACTTTTATCTGTCGTCCCATTAATACTCATTACTCGCAACTCGCATAATAATACTCGCACAGTAACTCGCATAACGCAAGAACAAACAACAGAGCAACAGTTTTGCGTCAGTCCATTCATAGTTTACTTAGTTTCAGTTTTTCTCATTAATTATATTGTGCGCTATGTTATACCTTCTGGTTTTCTGGAGTCCCTGCTCCGTTCCGATGAGGACTGGCGGGATTGTGGGCGAGAGTTAAATGTATAAGACTGATGTCCTCGCCCTCGATTCGAGTCCATGTGGTTCATACTATTGTTTCCATGTCTGGGTCTGTTGGAAGAAGACGAATACTGAGAATAATACGAGGAGGTAGAGCGTCCGTGTCCATTGTAGCTGCTCAAACTACTATTTCCATATGCTTGATTCGAGGTGGAAGGTCCCGTGGACGACGCAGACGGCTGAGAGTAAGACGTTGTAAATGGGGCACGTCTTTCCTTAAGTAAAGGCTCAACTTGTCCTCCACGCCCGTTCTGACTGGAAGCTGTTGAGTATGAAGCAGAAGCAGAACTCGACTGTTGAGTTTGAGGGAATGAGACTCGAATCTGGAGAAGTGGTATGGGTCCAACTGGTTGAGGAGTTGATGCTGTGGAGGACTCAGCTTGGACTTGTGCTTTTGGCGTAGGAACCTTTCATAAACATATATTAAAAACAGGTAATTAGGGTTACATTTAATTATTTTTATTACAAAGCTATGGGTACTATGTAGAAATAACTCTGTCTTTACTTTCATCAGTAAATGTTTCACTAAATGTTACTATCAGCTGGTTTGGAAATCTACGCGTAGCTACACGCCTATATGGTTTAATCTCTTTCCCAGTCCGAGTCTATGAATCTGAATCTTAAACGGTTAATTAAAATGCATGCAGTGTATCATTATAACCAACTGACGCATTTTTTAATATTTAGTAAAACATCCATGTACTCTGCTTAATCGTGTAATATTAAGGACATAAATCAAACTAATTTTCCGTGGTTTGCTTCAATAAAAAATTAAAACCTGAGAGGAAGATGGTGCTGGTTGTTGAAGTTGCGGATTAGGTTTAGCGATACCACTGGATGTCGACGGGACATGTTGCGTGTTTGGCAGTGAAGCGGTTTTGACAAGAGTTTTTGTGGGTGTCGTGATAGGGGGTTGGCTTTGTGCTTGATATGGTACGGGACCGTGACGCTGTTCGTAGTCGACCCACTCCCGAGGCTTTTCCCAATGAGACTCATGGCTACTGATGTTATAGTAGTACTCTTTCCCCGAAGAACTGATGTGACGGACCCAATCCCCTACTTTTCCTTTCTGAAAGATAATGAAATAAATTATTAGAACGTTTCAGCCCAGCTCAGTATTACATATTTTGTTTAACGGCTTAGCAGAACTCGTGGGAAGTTAACAGCACTAGCACACTGCGAATAGAACATCACAGTAATTGCACTTTAGTTTTCACCAACAACAATAATTACTTTATCGTACTTCTTAGTTAGTTTAGATAGCCAGTAGGTGTAGGTAACAGTATGTAGCAAAATATTTTGGCAGAAGATCTAGCCACATTACATATTGTGTATTTTGGAAAAACTTCAAAAAGTAGGTTGTACCCAATACCCAATGGCTATGTATCCTGAACAGGTGATCCTGATCCTGATGGACAAGACAACGGCACGACACTCATCGCGAGAAGCAACTTTTGTTCTAACAATTTTCTCCAGATGTTGGCAATGGTCTTAAACTGTCAAAACTTTGGTCCGGGTATCTTTATTGGGGTTATATGTGTAGGGCACATAGCCAAGTCGGTATTGCTACAAATGTCAAATATGGGTACTTACCTCTACATATTGTCATTAATCTTAATGACATATTTGAGACCATCGACAATAAACAAACAGTCGCTCTTGAAAAGCTCAAATTGCGCACATTACTACTACATATAACACATACCTGATTACTTGCAAGTTAGTATGCTATGCAACAAACGACATTGATGTGAAATCTCGCGGATATTTAAATAAGCTCCAGCTCCACGCGCATTTGACATTCTTACATTAACTTCCATCGCGACACGCCCACAGATTTCTGAACATAAATTGACACCTGCATATTGTAGACCTGGGTTGCGCCTAGTGACGACCTTGCCTGCGCGAATTAGAAAAGCTTCTCTGGAAACTTTAATCTGCTAGCCATTATACGGGTGGTACGGGGGAATATTTAGCGTTCAACGTGTAACCGTCAGAGCCGGAGGGCGGAGTTCATGTCATATCCTGGTCACAAAGTTGTATTTCATATTTAACGGGATTAAACTTACGGCTTTCGACGAGCTAGCCTCCGGCTTCTTATTCTGGACCACATTATTGGGTTTAGATCCTGAACTCATCCCGCCTCGTCATGGACCTCTCAACGAAGTTAGAGAATTTGCACGGAGCACGGCCTCGTTTGTCGTTGGAACTCAATCCAGAATCTCCAAATCCAATGGCCTCTAAAATATCTTGAGATCAGGTGATGCTAATAAAATAGTGTTCCCATAAATCCGTGCCATTCCCCTGCTCATCCCACTTCTCACTTCCAGGAAGGAATTAGCACTCACTCTAACCAACTTTCTATTATATTGATTTATTCCACTTTTGTCACCGGATCAAAGAGAGGAGAAAGTTCCGTCGTCCAGCTCACCTTCCCACGCACGCTTCCACGAGCCAAATGATTCTGGCCTAAACTCCGGGACTGACTATTTGTCCGACTCCTCCGACCGCTCTCCGACTCCTCCGACTCCTCCGACTCCTCCGACTCCTCCGACCGCTCTCCGACTCCTCCGACCGGTGTTTTTTTTTATTCCTCCGACCAACGAGAAATTCATAAATAGTTACTCCCGCAGTCCTTTTTATTCCTCCGACCGCTCTCC
>JAQFXY010000844.1:0-15973 GCA_034693865.1 Ceratophysella sigillata | reverse complement strand
AATCGTCTTGGCGCCAATTTAAAAGTTGCTCAGAATGACCTAAGGAACAGCTCTGCAAATTTTCAGCCAAATCCATCGGGATACCACATCCTACCACATGACCCAAATGGCGATTTTTAACGGTCAAACTATGGGTCGAATCGACTTGGCGCCCATTTAAATATTGCTCAGAATGACCTAAGGAACAATTCTGCAAAATTTCAGCCAAATCCATCTGGATACCACGCGCCCATAGACCGGGTGCGATGTCCTTTCAACATTTTATTTTATGTTGTAATTAATAACGAAAATGCCAAAAAATCAAAACCAAAATGTGATGGTAAGCAAGGTCCATAAATGTGTGCCAATTTCAAATTTCTAGCTTGTTTCATTTGAAAATTAAGAAATTAACATGTATGCAATTAATGAAAAACCATTTTTGTTTTTCAATACATTGTTTTCAAAATAATTTTGTTTGTTTAGACTAAACTGAAAAGCACACCTGTTGGTAATGCATATTCACATCGCGCAATGGTGCTCGCTTTTGCTATTGGTAATCCAGCGTGTAGCCAGAAGAGTATACTAAAGAACCCAGATAGCATTAACTCGCCACTCAACAATAAGATCTTTTATGCACATTCCTAGATGTACAGTTGGAACGAAATAATAAATTAGACCGCTATAAACCACACATTCAAATACTTTAAAGTGAATGTATAAATATAAGAGTCGTAAACGAGGGTGATTGCGAACACGTTAGAATCCAAAATAACACTTGAATAAATTATAAATAAAAATCAGATTGAAAGTGTCAATACATAAAGTACATGGACAAAAACTTGCCACTTGCAAAACGGAGCCGCAGCTCCCCTGGTATTTGCCCAAGTGTGTTCTGCTAAATAGAAAGCAATGAAAACAAAGGCACAAATGTGCTGAAGTTTGACTGCAACCCAATTTACCACAAAATGCTTGAAACTCTTAAGTTGACTTGATAATATTCGCAAGTAAGAACGAAAATGCGGAACAATAGCGTGAATACAATAAGCGAGGCTTATTATATTTTGTACAGCAGACAAGAATAAGCGGAAGTACACTACGTAAAGTACTGTACCCTTCATCGAGGAATTGCTAATTGCGCTAAGAAAAGTACTTAGGCTTAGGTACGAGGTAGTACACGAGGCCGCTAGACCAAACATTGATCCACTCGTTACGCTACGTGGAACTCATATCAAAAGGTCAGGTTCTTGCAACAAACTTGACGCGATTGAATGAAATCCCAGGAACATAACGTCAAATCATAGCATAACATAACGTGGGATCACCACTTACTAACTGAAACGTATTTACTACCGTATAAAGAATATTAATAAGCGGAGGCAAAAGGCAACTGACCTTCAGTTACAGTAGGTTTTTTCTTCAATTCCACTACGCTCCCGTCTTGCTGCTGCAGGAACTTGGGTTCAGGGCTCTCTCCGTCTTCGCCGCTGGCTTCATTATCACTCTGAAGAACTGGTGCTGGTTGGTAAATCGGGAGAGGGCAGCATACCGGATTGTCAATGAGATATAGAATATGGACGCAGGAATGAGATAAGTTGGCAAATTGAGTAATTTCTTGGGACAGGGCACAGGTGGATGCTCCAAATTCCGCTGATTCGGTGTCCTTACGGACTGGACTACAGCGTTGATGGGCTTCAATAAGTCTCTGAACTTCTGTGGCGGAGGTGTGTCCATCCGATTCGGAGTACTTACTTCGAAGGTAGCTTTGGATTTTCTGGGAAGAGTGTACGAGATTGTTGGGAATACTATTGTCCTGGCGACTCGTGGACGCACTTTGGGACGACGAGAGAAGCAGGAACAATACTGAGAACCACATAACAATCAGACGTAGCATTTTGGGAAATTCGACCTTTAAACCAAACTCAGGAAAATGTTCGTTGGTAGTAATTAGTCTTTAAATGACTGAGTGAATTAGCGAATTCGAGTCTAACAATGTTAAGAGTAACACAGCCGCCGTTGTGCTGTTGTTGTAAGCACGTTAGAGGTGTTGTGATGACTGGTGAATGTGGAAACCCAATGTAACACGAAGAAAATGCAGCCCATTCTTCACTACTGCTTCCACTCGCACTCTCACCCATGGCATGTCAGTCAATCCATCCTTCAGAGTTCCCCATGGTCTTGGTTTTCGTAATACGTGTACAAGCACATGGCAGGATGGTTGGGATGGAGGATGGTAATAATAGCAGAGTTTGACAGTTCGTTGGAATTACAAGAAATTAAGCCGAATAATTCACGAGCCGTCAGCAGTAAAACTAAACCCGAACTCAACTCGTATCTGTAATGAATATAAAATCAAAATGACTGTTAACACCATATAGCTGCATTAATTATTCCAAGGAAATTCAGTTCTGTTTGAAACCCACGTTCTATAACAACAGAGCTTGAGAAAGTCAACTCATGATGCATGAATTAGGACAGAATAGTGAGGAGAGCATAACCTTTGTACTTCCGATACGTAAATATTCCGGTTTTGGTAATACTGGAGTCGGCAATGAATATCCAGATAGTACGCATTTGTTAGCACCGGAATATCTGCGTTAGAATAGAAGCCATATGTCGTGCTCGACTTTGAATATTAAGTGACTCTGACTACACATCTAACGTCTAATATTCTTTGCGGATATTCGAATCGAATATTTTTCCATTTGCATGCATCGACTGATAACTAACTGGTACATGGATGGTGGATGTATGATGTATTAAGGGATCAAATATAAAATAGCATGTAGGTTATTTCCTGTCACTTGCATAAGAAAACATTCCTGAAAATATCTCTTGCTAGGTTATAACTATATTGATGTTTATACTTTATACTTACTTAAGTTAGTACATACGTAAATGTGATTTAAATTTATTACGAAAAACGAAACGTTGGTATTGACTAGACTTTTGACTTTGATATTAGTGATGCCCCGATTGTGAATTTTCACTAATCGGTCGATCCGATTAATCGATTTCTGTAATGATCTGCCGATTAATCGGTTTTGAATTCGTGTGACGTATCGTTTGAATCGTACTTCCATAGGGCATGCATCTGTCATACAGACGACGTGTTTTGAAACTAATACATAGTTTGCGGCGTAGTTGTTCAATCGTACCATAATCATAATACCCTACACTTGAACAGTACCTCATGCCCGATGCTTAGTCATCGTCTCATGGTCAACCCGATACATAAATTCACAGGTCGATGTTTCAATAGGTCTAATATCTCCATAATACTAAGTATAACTGCAATCTATCCACCAGAAATTTCTAATTACATAATACCTACTACATTAGTAAAGTTATTCTATTGTTATTGACTACTTCTTCCTACTCCCGATTGAATACAAAATTACACAATACCTTACATATTACATCGTAAAGTCTAGCTTCTAGTCCAGTTTTAATTAAATTTAACTAGTTATGTGACAAAAACTTAGCAATGTTTTAGAATTCTTTATTTTCAGTTTGTTGTTCTAAGGTACTAAATAAAATACGCCTTACGATTCATTAATCACAGCCAAGAAATTAGCAACAGAAAATGCGATTCCAGACCAAAATGAATAGGCTGAAGGTGAAAACCCGTTAATCCTTCTAATTATAATATCCAGTTCCAGTCAGTTTAGATTTATGATTTAGAGAATTATGCACTTATTGCATTTAATGCCAGATACACTAAATATGCATACCACAACTTGACGATTTTTGTCTTTAATTATGCTCTTGACTGAATCAAGGTCATTAAAGTTTACTTAATTAATCATAGGCACGGTAAAATATAATATTTATGCTGACACTAAATGATGCTCTACTTTTAGCCGAGATATTTGTTTCCATCCATACACCTTCTCGAACTACTAAATTATTAAACAGATTAGATTGAAGTAGGTAGCACGTAAGACTAGTAAGTATAGTACAGGTAATGAACAAATAAATACCAAACGACAATAGCGCATGCAACCCTTCAGAAAATATAACATTTATATTGTATGTACTAGTGTATGGGCATGTAAGCGTACTTTAGAAGTCTCTGGACATCATATATGTAGGTAAGTATTGATTGAGGTGCCAAATGGAGCCAAAATCTATGGCCTTAAGGATGATAACTAGGTTAAGTGTCTATGTAGAATTCTTCATAAGACGTATGCGTGATGCGTGATTTGTGATGACACACGAGTATCTTAACTGAAATGTGCAGATGGGTTCATGTTACTTTATACAAAACTGTGCTGCTTACCGTCAGTGTGAACAATGTCGATTTGAATTTGAAAAAATATGACTGTCTGTAAGGATTTACTAAAATGTAATACATTATATTGCTAAAATGTAATACATTATATTACATTATGCAATACATTAAAAAAGTATCGCATGTTGCATGGTACAGATTTTAAGATAATTAAGTAGATAATTATAAGTTCCAAATAGTTATGATTATGGGTGCCTTACGGTATGAAAACCCTGTATTGCATTTTGTAAGAATTTTACATATTTTGCATAACGGTGAAGTTCAACGAAAATTCGCTGGAAGTCCACTAAGTGATAATTAAATGCGTTCCCGTTGAACTGACTAAAACCTTGAACTTGGTACAAGGCACCACCGTAATCAGTAAAACATACAAGTAATTTATAAAACTAAATATTCTGCGAATTGTGACAATTTTCCGGAGTATTAGCACCATACTGGGATAGAATGAGCTCAACCGCATTGGCCATACCAATTATCTAATGAGTATTAGCGCAGTTCACAAGATTTATTTGCCATTTGTAAATGACCCGATAGCTCCATGTGAACAGCTCGGTATAAACACATTAAAAATAGATATTTAAATGTAGTCTGAAGGGCAGGCTAATTCTCTAAATCGAAGTTATTTTAACCGTAATTTTACGTCAACTTAGTAGTAGTTCATTTTCTGCAAAAATCGTACATGATAAGCTTGATTGGATTTGAACAGTGTCGTCCATTTCGGTTGGATTAACGATTGCAAACGCAGCTGACCGCTGACCGTCAACTCCTTGTGTTCTGTCAGCTCCTACAACACAGAACTTCAAGCAACTTTTAATTCGTTATTTATTGATTCGTTTCATTTCATTGTGAGTTAAGTTAATTTTCTAACGTTAGGTTATGAAAAACGCCCGCCTCTTGTGTACCCCGTCGGAGACTTTGACCCGGTTTTGTTCGATTGTTAACGTATAAACGAAACGAACAAAATGAAACTGGGAGCTGACAGAAGGAGCTGACTCTCAGCAGCATCCACAATTCTTACTGAACCGTTCTATGTATTACATTACATATACGAAAATGTTTAATAATAATTTAAGCACTAAGTACATAAATACGTGCTGTGTCATAAATTATTGAGGTTATTCCATAATTTGTATCTTCTTACCTTGCAAACAGTTTTAGGTGATCCTTTATAGTCTATCTATGTTGATAGTCCAGTCCAGTTTCACATAATTCACAAGTTAGCAGTTGTAGTTGTAAATTGTAAACAAACCATCACTATAATTTTAACCTTGCACCTGGTGTAAATGTAGTAAGAATGTGTTGTTTATGAATGTGTCTGTAAATACAATTACGATATGTTTGAGGTGTGTGTAAGGACGTTAAGGCATTGAGTCCAAAAATATATGTATCAGTGCCACTCCAGCTTAATGAAAGTACTTTAATTTCAGTGTTTGTTTATCTTGTGAAAACTCAAGTTTTTGCGTAGCTCCGAATTCCTTTGGGTTGGCGCAATTCCGAGGAAAAATGTAAACGTGTCAACAGATGCCCTATCCTGCCCGGAGCCTAAACCGGAGCTTTTAACGAGTTTCTCTACTTGTTCCTCCGAAGCGATTCAATTCAACTAAACGGGTACACGTGTGGTATGGTGGTGTCGTGTTGGAATTTTACTTGGATCTGGACGTCATGGTCAAGATAGTATGCGGTTTAAATTGACCGTAAAAATGTCTAATCATTGTGGTTCACCCAGCCATTGAACATAGATAGAATTACTTGTAAAATCTACAACTTACTGCAATTATGCTCTAATTACCAGTTAACTACATATAGGTATCGTATGGCATTTGACTCGATTACTTATTCCATCCAATTACCATTGACCATGTGTGCTTAATTACTGGAGAGAAATGCATAAGAGCAACATGATTTTTTAAATACAATTACTACTTACAAGGCCTACGACAAAATATTGAATAATTAATTACGTATTTTTCAATTGATTCTATAATTAAGCATTGCATAGTCAGGATCTTGATTTCAGTGGAGATTCGAGTTACATGCTGTATTACAGATTACAGCTTCACATTTTTTTTCACAGTAAACCAGAGCGAAATACTGATGCATAATTGCAAAAGTTCGCAGGGTTATTATGTTTTATGTCTAAATGGTGATATACGTTTCAAATGTCTCGTAAAAAAATAAAACGAATATCAATATTGATTGTGATATGTAAATACAATGTACAATGGTTGCTCATTCCAACGGACTCAAATGTCACAAACTAGTTTCACGGAGCTGCAACTCTTGCCTACCTTAATTTTGATGAGTATTCGAATTTTGAATGACACACAGAAAGTGGTACACGAAGAAGAATGCCTTTAATTCTCAATGTAAATAATTAAACAAAATATTTCATTCATGCAGTCCGTTTCATTTAACAACTTCCAAGCCGCATGTTGAATAAAACTATTCCTGGTAAGAAACTTGATCCAATTACAGAACTAATCGGATATGTGTCCTGGCAATATTTACAGGAAAATCCTATGTCTTCTTTCTCCCTTTATAGTTCATACAGTCTCTCTGTAGAATCACGGAATGTCGAATTACCCGAATGCTTACTTCTCCCACAGGTAAAACTTGAAGGACTTCCCTTGCTCACAATCATAATTGAAGCGTTTTACAAGTTTAAGTAGCGTGGCAATGTAATGGCAGCTATACATTTCTTTAGGAGTATTCAGAACAAAGTCAAAGTTAAAATACAGTTTTTATCATCCGTGGAGGCAGTGTCTATTGTGCATTGTGCATAATATTTAACAGGTTGGGCAGGTACAGCGGGCAATAACAGTAGTTCACGGTGCTTTGTATTAACAGCCTAGTATGCTATGAGTGTTGATTTAAAGCTACAATCCAGCTTGAACATTTAGTATAACGGTTTGGAGATCAAAATTTTGTGACAAATTGAATAAATTGTGTTCCAATGCGTGGTATAATAATTCATTACAAGTCACTTGAACGCTATGACTCTGAAGATCAAACACTTGATATTAATTTGCGACCTACGTTGGAGCGCTATGACTCTGAAAACCAACTGCTGGATGCGCCTGAAAATATTTACACGTTCCGTAAGAACAACATTTATATTGAAATACAATAAGTGTGCGGCCAATAGTTAGCAGCTAAATTATTTATAAAGATTTGTCAAAAAATTGCGAATCGTTTGCCTTATTTCAAGCTGTGTGTAATATTCAGGCCAAAAATTCGCATATTTTCTAATCGATGTTGCATTGCATACTACCTTCCTACATCTACGTGTAATTAGGAGACCGTATTTTTTTAAACATTCGGCAAACAAATCACAAATTCGAATTTGCACTAAACTGCTGAAAGGGTAAACATAAGACAGCATTCCGCATTTTTCTGATTTCGTTGATCACTACTGGTAAACTCGCTCCAAGCAAAGCAACGCTATGGAGCTCAGCAGCTTTGCATTTCAATTTTTGTATAAGGCATAAATATTTATTCTGGTTCTCCTTCGACTGATTCCGTTCTTTTTGGCACCAATTCGTCTCACATGACATTGCGGAACTTAATTTCAACGTTGGAAATTGGAACATTAGTATAATTTCGACTAATGAGCTGGGATATTTCCTGTAATTCCTAGCTTGTGGTTAATTGCATGTCGTGTAACTATGTCGTGAATTGTGAAGGTGATTGGTTGATAAATTCATGGAGTTAAGTAGTATTTCGAATTCAATCTACAACATGTTATGCGGCAGACAACTAAATTAATGGCGGTCTACTAGTGTATACACTATAGAGCCATTCCATCATCGTGTCACCTCCATCATATTATTACATGTAATGTAAAATGTCACGAATCACGAGGTCCTCCTGTAGAGTACGTTGAAATGCCACACCTCATATTATGCACTTACATTTTTCAAATGTTGGTCTCGAAATCAAGTAAGTGTGAATAAAAATGCACAGAAATGTTATTAGCAGCTTACAATAATCAGACGTGACAATAATTAAAAAAAACTCAAGGCGATCAACTATTAGTTCTAGTTTGTACCATTATTTACTTAAGACTTTAAAGTATAACAAAAACTTCTTTACTAGCGAAATTTTATTATTATTATGACTTTATCAGTGAAAAATAAGATTAACATCTCATATTACAGCAGCATCACGCCAAAAAAATATAGTACAGGCTCAATACAAAATACAACCGTGCACCACAGCGCAGTTTGGTTGTCTCTGCCCGTGAATTTTTATTTACAGTTGGGACATAATTTCATTAAACTAACTGCCAGCAAATCAGACGGAGTCACTTTAAGGACGAGGCGAGATACGCCGCCTGACCTGCGGCATCATTAAATTGTTTCAGTTTTAACTAATATAAAATTACCAATGGTTTAATAACAACAAATGAGCACCGCTGTTGCTCTATGTGAATATGCACTGCCTACGTGTGTGCAAAATTTCAGTTTATTTTAGACATTGAAGCGCAAAATATTTTGAAAATTGTGTATTGAAAAATCAAAATGGTTTTTCATTATTTGCATACGTGTTAATTTCTTAATTTTCAAATTAAATAAGCTAGAAATTTACACACATTTAGGTACCAATGTTTACTATCGCATGGTGGTTTTGATTTTTTGATTTTTTTTGTTATTCTTTACAATAAAAAATAAAGTGTTGAAATTTTAAAGAGGCCTGAGCCTGAGGCCTCACTTAGGCTTAATATCACTTGATCAACAATTATTTCCATTTTTTAGGTTTAGTGCATTAGCGGTAAAACACAATTTATATCTACACCACATCCATTCGTTCAGTAATTAGTCTGCTTGAAATCAGCGTTATGCACTACGTAGTAAAGCAAAGTTTCCCTCCGAAATATTTAACACAAGCCAAAATACAACTCGTCTTTAGCAGCTCTGTATACTTATAACCGGTAGACATAATTTGTCAAGTCCGTTAATCCGGTTGCATTCAAGCGCATTTCTAGTTATTAATAATTTATTATACAAGATTCACATCTATCTGCATACATATTCACACGGCTCATCAGTGCAGGTACGACGTACTTAAATCCATAGATTCAGAGGTCTGATTGATGCAAAAACTGGCTAGCCTTTGCGGTAGACGTACGAGCATCATATTGTACAGCATAGTTTCCGTAAAATCCTACAAGCCATACAAAAATATTGCTTTGTGTAGTAATATGTTGAAGGCTACAAAAACCCAGCAGACTTTAGATTTAAGCCAAAACACCTTACCTTCCCTTGATCCCGTCTACCTTATTTCATAATACAGTGCATGTCTGTGTAGTCTAATAATGCATAGCTCGTCCGTACGCATGGTTAACTTCTTTTTGTAAGAAGGATTCAACAATTGAATTACATAAAAGGAAAACCAGAAATTGTTCATTCCATGCATAAACTAAGCTTATATACCACTAGGCATGTGTTGATATTTGTCTTACTTATTTCCCAACTCTTCCTGGAGAATGTTCAGTATATTGTGCACGTGTAGCGTTCGGATACACAGCTATTATTCCCTCTGGATTTTGTATTTATTTTCCAATTTACTTTAAGTTTTTGAGGAATTTTGAAATCATTTTAAGTCAATTAGTTTGATTGCTAGTCTATTTAAATCTAATCTTCCAGTTCATTGAATTTAGTTTAAGTGAAGTGATACTTTAGTGTTCTAAAAATACTCATGGATTTAGAATATTCTAATTTGTCTTTTAAAGGTGCGAAACACGTGAGTCGATTAATTTGTCGAATTTGCAAGCTTGAAAACCTGCTGAATTGGATATTAACATGCAAAACGTTAAGCCGCAAGTCGTCCGGTGTTCGTTACTTTATGTTACATCAGGGTTAAAGTTATATCGAGTTTATATTGCTATATTCAGTTAGGTTATTTAGTTTAGGCTATGTCATGTTGGTTCGGTTAGGTTAGCTTAAATAGAGTAGATTTCATGGTGCACCATTTCACCTGTCCAAAGAACTGGAATGAAATACAAGGCGAGAACGTTGCTTTGATAACTTTAAATTCGAAAATTCGAATGCCGCAGGACTATGCGATGATACTCTGCTACTTTGCGAACGAGATACTCTGAAAATCATTCCCTATCGGATTCAAATACGCTTTAAATAATTATATAATACAATAGCCAAACAAATTCAATGGGCGACAGACAATACTACTGGTGCTAATAAAAAACCTGTCAGTCACATAAGGCAACTTTTTTTTTACTGTCGAGCACTAATTAAACGTAGAGTTACGATTTACGATTCTGGAGTCTAGGCACGATTTATTTAATACTTTGATACTAATCCTAGTGGGTTTAATTTTTTATCCGTAAATGTGATTCATTATTGAAGCTTCTGCGCTAGACACTACATGTGGGACGGACTAGCTTAAATAGTGACATATTTGTGTACTGACGTGAGGCACATGACGCTCTCGATAAGACTTGGATATTACAAAATAACTAATTCCACCTCAAGTTGGGGGAGATGTGAAGTAATTGAGATCTGCTATCTGTTGTTGAAATAAGAGGCAGAATAATAAGTACAAAGGGTATGGTGTGAGTATGCATAGCGGCTGGCTTAGGCCTCCCTCCGCTGCTTCGTCCAACCGCACTTTAATATGTATTTAATGCTGTAGTTAGCATTGAGATTAGCCCAGGTGACTGAGATGAGTGCTATAGACATGAAGATAAGTAAATAATGTAATCTTTTTATTGTCCTCACCTGGCGACCATCCGTTCATATGCACTGTACATTCGAATGCATTTAGGCTCTGTATCTAGGATTCCTAAGGAGCCAGAGTCGCTCTATCATTCGACAACTGGACTCAGGAGCGGACCTGCTTTGTTAGGGCTGATTAAAAAATTATTTATTTTCAATTCTCCTCCGTCTAATTCTCTAGTGTGAGTACTTCACAGACTAAGGTTTAAATATTATACAGCGCTGATCACTGCGGCTTGTGCAGCAGAGAACCGCAATTATTGTATTTGAGTCATAAGCTGTCTATTGGGATGGTTGAGTGACAAGCGGTTACACATATTAAAGCATTTTCTGAACACTTTTGTTGAAATTTTAATGCAGCACAAGAAATCTCCGGCGGCTTAATTATGAGTGAGAAGCTGTTCAAAGTGATCATCATTGGGGATCCCACGGTGGGTAAGACCTCGTTTGTTCAACGCTACGTTCAAGACAGTTTTAAGCGAGATTACAAAGGGACGGTCGGAGTGGACTTTGCTCTAAAAATTATCAAGTGGTCAGAAACTCAAACTATCAAATTACAGCTTTGGGATATTGCAGGTACGCTACATATATTTTTAAATGATTATGGAAAATGTGCTAGTGTAATTTGATTTTAATTGAGAGTATCATTGAAGGAGCAGGGTTTGAAAGTGAGAAAAAATGAAATGCGTGCTTTCACGGTTTTTGAAAAGAACGTATGGCCTTGGCGACAAATAGGAATAATAGCACCATCAATAACGTTGTTTATCCGAAAACTGTAGGATTTTAATGACAAGGCTTTTAGTGTAGTTTAGCACAATACATTAACGTCGCCGCAGATTTAGCCGATGCTGATTCAGTGCTCCGTATCCATGTATTTATGTCATAATGCATGTGGAATAATTATTAATGATTTGTAACGTAATCAATTAGATTCTCCCAAATTTTTCAATTTCCATGGTTCAATACTTCAACTGCGTAGCTTACTGATTAAAAAGACTTCGCTAATATGCCTTGGACACGTGAAATTACGATATGAGTAATAATTTGCCTAATACGAACAAGCTGAGAAGTGTAGGACCTGAGATCAACTACAAAGAAATAATGGAACTCTGCATACATATAAGTTTGGCATTGAAAATTAAAATGCAATATTTTAATATATGCACGAACTGCAATCGCTCCTATATTCAGTAGAATAACCTGTTTATAAATCGATTTCACCGTCGCATTTACATTGGTAGACAGATTCCTAGCTGAAGAGGCTCCCATGCCGCTCCTGTCTTGTACATGCCCCTTATTAATGCTAGACTTTAATATGTTATTATACAATTCTAATGCTCGTCATGATTAACTTAATGTTAAAACTTAAAACCCTTCTTCTCCTCAGTAGCGTTATAGTTATATGTAAGGTAAATACATAATTTAAGCCTTAGTAGACAAGGATGATGATGCAGGGTGTATTAATAAGGATTTTTGTTGTTCGAATGAATATGGAAGAAAAGCTGGGATTGGTTGACAATTGACAACTGTTTTGCACAGATACTGTTTTAGGCTTAAACTTATGACAGGCCCTAATAATCCCAACCAATAGATTATAATTTATGTATTGAAATACGGTGAAAGGAATATTAAGCCGCTACAATATAGAAATAGACTAACCATTCGAAGCTGCTCTTAACGTGTTGGTGGCTGTTGATCAACCTTGAGACATTTCGGCTTATGACAAAGAATGGTATATAACCCGCCCCAGCTAAATTGCATTTACCTATAGCCATTACTTATAAAAGCAATGTAAAAAATCGTGATTCGCAAGTTTTCTCCTAAATGCACAAAGCGAAGCTACTGAATAGCAAATAGCTAGTCGCGTCTGTCGTTTCCTCAGCAATTTGTCAACTGATTCGTTACATGGCAAGTGCGGTTGGGCATTTCCAAGTATATTGTTGATGGCTGACCCTGAATAATCTGCATATTATACGAACAAGTCTCAGCATTAGTAATGACTTTTCACATATTCTCTATGCTTCTGATCATTTATTTTTCCAGGCCAAGAGCGATTTACATGGATGACGAGGGTGTACTTCAAAGATGCTCACGGCTGCATCATCATGTTCGACTTGACCAATAAGAACTCCTTTCAGAACACACTCAAGTGGAAGAAGGATGTTGACTCGAAGTGCATGTTACCGGACGGAAGTCCGATTCCATCCATGCTGCTTGCCAACAAAGTAAGACATTAAGTGAATTACAATTTTACATACGTTTTTGACTAATTTCAGTTATTCAAGTAAAGGAACAATTTTTTGGTTTGGCTACAGTGTGACCTTCCAGAAAGACAAGTTGACCAAATGGAAGTAGAAACTTTTTATAAGGAAAATAACTTCATAGGCTGGACGGAAACGTCAGCTAAGGAAGGACTTATGGTCAATGACTCTATGAGGTTGGTATAACAGTATTTATCATTGTATTCAAGTTGGAACAGACTCCTTTTTAGACCTGCTAGCAGCCAGTTCACTTGGCATCACATTCCTGCAATAAATCCCGAATCGCATTTTCAACTGGTTAGTTAATATTCGATTCATCGCCCACAAACCGCGGTAGCCCGCTGTGAGCAGCACTGTTCCAACTTGATATTTTAATTATTTTTAATTTTAACATGTCTCATATATTTTTCGAAGCTCTAACCAATTTCCAATTTCTTCTTTCAGGTTTCTAGTAGAAGTAATGCTCAGACAAAGTGGAGTGAATGGTATTTCCAACGGACTGGCAGACTCGATAACTCTTAAACCCGGTGTGAAGTCAAGTAGTACGTGTTTCTGTTGAAGTCAGTGTGTATAATATATCTAGGATAGCACGCCGTTGTCTATTGATTGATCTAAGGTTTCAAAAATAGAAACTGGCCTGAGAGGATACTAACCTATGGTCATATTTTTCGTTCCTACGGGATTGCATTCCCCAACTTCGAATTTTACGAGGCACTAAAACCAGGATGTTATCAGATATCCTTTATTTAGTAGACCAACAACACTTTAACAATTTTATTTTAAATCAATATCGTAAACAGCTGAAGCTATTTTTCATGCACTCTGATATTTCTTTCAATTCTGTATCGGTTTAAGGTGATAGTTTCAATTTCTGAGTGCTTAATATCAGGAGAGATCGGTGTGGAGGAATCGAATAGATCTTCTTAATTAATAAACTGTAATAAAAGTACATTAAAGAGAGATAGTCTCATCCGAATATAATTAAGTATTGTACAGATTGTGTAATGTCAACTTGTATATGTAAATTGTAACTAAACCTAATTTTAACGATTTTTACATTACATTTAACCAGCTATCAGAGCAAAATTCATAGTTTTAGCTAATATCTATAGCTTTGTTTATTACGGTGAGTAATGCGCATAACCCAATTTCTCATTTTTACATTCAACCATTTAAAAGGACTGTGCGTACTTCCTGTTTCTATAAATTCCAGAACAAGAACTTCGTAAGATACCTCGTTTCTTGCAAATGGTTGAACAATTCTATTTTGTGGCAAGCTCGGTATATTCGCATGTCAATTCCAATTCTGCCAAATGGATAATCTGATGCCCTATTTTGCCTTTTAGTGTTGTTTAGTTTGTGAAATGAGTTGTTTGTTTAGTGGAATTTTTTATTTCATTCTAAAATGTACTAGTATAGCATGTAAATCGAATTTATTTATCAGAAATTGCATGTTGTAATAATAAATATTGTAAAACAAGTCGAGAAATTCTACGTTAACGGTACCAATATTTTTCTTTTTCAGCATGAACACCAATTATGTCGTAATATTAAAGAAAACGCATCACAATTTGAATATGTAACTAACGTAAAAATTGGAGTACATTTCCAGCTCTACAAGTTCAAATACTTTGAGTCTTATTACACAATATCACCAGCGAAGACCGTGAAATCTTACACATTGAAACAGGTACTGTTCTATTAGCGTGGAAAACGTAATTAATGTATAGCATTGTGCCAGGTAGCCGCTTGACTTAATCAGGAGCAGGAATAAACAGCGACAATTTTACTATATTTTAAAATTAATTCTATACCACTAAATATATGCATTTGATACATTTAATATTAGGTGCATTAACAAGGAGAGACAGCACAAATTATGAAGCGACTTGAATTATTTGGTCTGCTGAATAACGTCATTTCTCAGCTCGATAAAATTGTTGACAAGCTTGGGTTTGATGGGATATCGATCCGGTATTTTCATGCTTGCACTCTTCTCGTGTACGAAGTATCTAGAAAGTAGAGAAAGGGAGAAAATGTTTAATTAACTTAGCAGTCAGAAAGAGGTTTAACACCACACACGCTAGAGCTACAATTAAGCCATTGTATTCATATGGGCCATTATTCGGAAAAATATAATTGAACGACCGTTCCAGAATTGAAACTCCCTTTCTAACACATTCACAAACCATGCTTCGTGTGGGGCCACATACAATTTTAACGACTATCGATTCGAACCACAAGCAATTTCTAATTTTGTGGCCTAAAATAAGTGTAAAATTGATTCACGAGCAGTAAGACAATATATAAGTCCAAGTTCTTTGAACTCTAATCAATATTGAAAATTGGAAAGTAAAGCATTTCCTACTTTCCATCTTTTCTGCAACTAGCAGCCCAAGAATCGGCGCAATGCACTGTGTATAGGGTGATTAAACCTGAGTCAATTGACAAAAAATTCATTTACCTTATATTTCACGCACTAGATTTCATGTAAATAAGACTTATTTACATAATTTTTACATAAACATAAATTTACATATAAGACTAAACGTAGATGTAAGAGCGTGTCACCCGATCTAACGATTCGGTAGGAGCGGATGATGTCACAGGTCAAAGTTGTACCCATTGACTCCACCCAAGTCAGCAGTTTGCCATCTAGTCTAACATTTCCATTAATCCGCCCCGATTGAGCTTAAGATTAACCAAAA
>JAQFXY010000843.1:0-16015 GCA_034693865.1 Ceratophysella sigillata | reverse complement strand
TAATAGTTCATTAAACGCACATTTAGTTTTGACCCTACGTTAGGTCCAGACCACTTTATAGCAGAAGGTACATTGAATTTAAAATTTTTGAAAAAGCGTCACGAATTATTTTTGAAAAAATAGAAAAAGCGCAATTTTGCTGGTTTAATGGGTTTTATGTTTAGCATTAGTTTTGGAAGCCAGCTTGGTGTTGCCGTTCTATTTTAAACCTTTTAACGTTTACGACTCTTCGGCCAACTTGGAGTTGCCCCATCCTACAGGCTAGATTCACAACACGATATAAAGCTGTGTTGTTAGCCCGTCATCACCCGTCAATACCTACTGAATTTAGAACAATCGATCAGATATAAGAATATTTTTTGACAGAAACAAAGACTCCACAAAATTAAAAAGCTCGTTAAAGGTGAAGATAGTGATTATGGTGTTTAGGATGTAGGGTTTGGGGTTACTCGTTACGTTACTATTTAATTTTTCTATTGTTACAAATTACGAAGTTGTTATCGAGTCAAATGTAAAATACTCAAATCGTTGATCGTCAATCCTGAAATTCTTCTTGCTAGAAGAAGTCAGAAGAACCAATCAGGAGACGAAAAAGCTTTCCCACAGACAGAAGGAATTGTAAGAATTATTGACAGATAGACAGATTCATACAGATACACTTACTCGCGTACACCACTGTACACAATCCACAATATGATTAGGTAACCTCGTTTTATTCTATGTATGTATGATATGATAAATGACCTCAAGTGACCGGGAACAATCAACTGGTGATTTAAGCATTTTAAATTCCGAATATGCTCTTGTGCTTGCGAACATGACTTTTGGGATAGTTATTTCTACATAGATATTTGACGGCTGTTGGAGCCTAGTCGGAGAGAGAACTATGTATTTAATAGTTCAGAATACTTTTAATACTAATACACTGACAACTAACAACTGAAGAGTTTTTCGACTTACACAGCCATTCTAAAACTGCGTTAAAACTACATGTATTTGTCCAGCATGTGTCCTAAATGAAATGTCTTCAGTAAAAACTTCATGTTTGTTCTCTCAAATTCTGTATTAAGTAATTGGAAGACACAGGTCACCGGCAGGATACGTTTTGAAAGACAAAATACCTGATCTCAGGGAGTGGGAGTTGGCCAACTAATTTGCTTTGTCGATAATTAGTAAAGCTAAACTTTACCAATAGCTAGCAAGCAACCGGATGTGCCGGAATTCTGGCTTCAGCTTTCAATGGAAATGGATCTACTACTTAGTTGGATCTTAAACAAATTATGGAACGTGTGGTATTGCGGTTCGACATTCGTTGCCGGTTGCCGCCAGTTAATGCTGGTTGCTGGTCAACTCTTTCTGAGCACCTTTGTATAACCATAGCCTGGTTTATCGTAGCTCAGAGTTGAGCTTGAACTAAGCTACTTTTCCATGCAAAAGCTGGATTTTCTGTGTGTTACTTTTAGTCTACCTACAGAAAATAATTAATTACGTAGGTATATTTACTTTAAGAGCACGGACAGTTAACAACCTGCTGGTATCAAAGGTATCTAGAATGTACTTTACGGTTTACGAACATGTTATGTCATAGTGTCGTAGGCGTATGGTATTTCCAGTCTCACTGAAGTGAGACATTTTTTATAACAATAAGTACCTACAAAAATTCAGATACCCATTAAGTATTAAGTGTCCCTCTATTCAGTTCAAACCATCTAACTCAAATCTGGCTAAAAGATTGATGAGTGTATGTGAGGCGCTCTATTTCTTAATCTGGGAATATGAAATATGTAATAGCAGCGTCATATATGCAATATCACCGTACATACGATGGATAAGATCATAAATATGTAAGATATGATCCATTGCATAGAAATAGAAAAAGATTTTGCAGTTTGTCAGATATCTGTCGCTAAGTCGGCTTAGTAAAGCACAAGATAATGAAGCGTAGCAGCTAATATGAAAATGCAGAGTCTTCTGTCGGTGTTTTATAACAAGCAACTGTATATCCTCTTTTATTCTCGTTTGTTTTATAGATTGTGTCTTGTTCCTGGACGTTATACTACTGTAAACTATATCGTGCAGTGAAGAATGGGGGCGAAAAGGGATTGACTACAGATCGGATTACCGAAGGATAGTCTATTGCATTAGCATGGTAGAAAAGAGAAGGCGTAATTGTAGCGAGTAAAAATCCTAAACTGAGTTGCTGCTGGTTAATTGCCCAGAACATTGAAGCCCGTCTTTCGTTCCTCTGTGTCTTTGAAGAGACCACAGCTCATAAGTTCATTATTATCGAAGCTTCTCTAAACAAATTACTATACCATGGCGTTGAAGAAAGTTAAAGGGAACTTTGAGCGGATATTCGATAAGAACATGACTGATCTGGTTCGAGGAATAAGAAATAACAAAGATAATGAGGTGAGTATCGGAAAACACACTAAAGTTCACTAAAAAATATCAAGGTTGATGCATCATTAAGATATTTTCCCGTCTTTTAGGCCAAATACATAGCACAGTGTATGGAAGAAATCAAAACGGAACTTCGTCAGGAAAATATTGCCGTCAAAGCAAATGCTGTGACAAAATTAGCCTATGTAAGTACCGATATCATCAATTAATACATTGTATTTAAAGTGCGCTATGCATTACAATTTACAAACGCCCAAATAAGTTATTCATCGAATCAGCAACATTAGCACACGGCACGGTTATTATATTAGTTTATTTGGTTATTTCAGCTCCAAATGATCGGATATGACATTAGTTGGGCGGGTTTCAATATAATAGAAGTTATGAGTTCTGGCAAGTTTACCCACAAAAGAATTGGATACTTGACGGCTTCCCAGTGCTTTCATGCGGACCTCGAACTCCTTATGCTCACCACCAATATGATACGGAAAGACCTGAGTAGTCAGAATCAATATGAAGCCGGAAATGCCTTGTCAGCTCTCGCGTGTTTTGTCAGTCCAGACCTAGCACGAGATCTGGCTAATGATGTGATGACATTGGTGGGTTTTGCAACAGAACAAATGACATTACTGTATCATATTATTAAATATGTGGAATATCGCTGGTAAACTTATTATTTTGAATTGACAGTTGACATCCACAAAACCGTATTTACGAAAGAAGGGAGTCCTAATGCTATACAAGATATTCCTGAAATTCCCTGATGCCCTCAGACCCGCATTTCCAAGACTGAAAGAGAAACTGGAGGACCCGGATCCAGGCGTTCAGTCAGCAGCAGTCAATGTAGTCTGTGAATTGGCCCGAAAAAATCCAAAGAACTATCTGAGTTTGGCTCCAATATTTTTCAAATTAATGACAACCTCAACGAATAACTGGATGTTAATTAAAATTATCAAATTGGTAAGTCAATCCACAGAATCTACCCAGTATGGCTCAATAATTGAGAGTGTGACAAGCGACAACGACGGACTTTTTTCATTTCGAAGTATTTTAATTCTTGTCAGTTTGCCAGTATGGCTGAAGTGAAGCCTGAAATTGGAAGGGAGTTAGCTTCCCCTTTGATAACAATCATTCAAAGGTATTGCGACGGCCACCACAGGTTGTAGAGTTGGAACTTTCCATTTAGTTATTTTTCCGACTTTGCTCACGCGAAGTTTGGTTTCAATGTTTTCGTATTTTATTTGATCCTGTGTACATCGTCCGAAAATACCCTGCTCTGACCACAGTAGACACAGGACACGTTGAATTTGATATGCAAAATCAGTGCACTTGTGAAAACCGTCACTTATGATTTTTTTTGTTTTCCCATTAGTTTGGAGCTTTGACGCCTTTAGAACCACGCTTAGGGAAAAAATTGATAGAACCACTCACCAATTTAATTCACAGGTACAGTTGATTGTAGTTAATTGCTTATTCTAAATATACCTGCTGCTTCCAGAATTTAGTAAATCTACCCTAAGCTTGAATTCATTGAAAGCTAGGGCAGATTAACAATAAAGTGATATTATGTTTTGAGCAGCACTTCAGCCATGTCGCTGTTGTACGAGTGTATCAATACGACGATTGCTGGTAAGTTACAACTATTGAATTACTTAAAATAATAATTAAATACCTAATTCACCAGCTCATGTCTGTATTTTTTTTGTTTCGAATTCGCAGTCTTAATTTCAATTTCAACCGGGATGCCGAATCATAATGCTTCCATTCAGGTAGTGTTTCCGTTTACGACTGCATGATGAGCAAATGCTATTTCTCGAATTTCTATTATAGTTGAATACAAGTTGAAATGTGTAAATGTGATTTTTGGTATATTTGTGTATTTATGAAAATCTTGAAAAATCAGACCCACTCTCCCTCTGTACAGCTCTGTGTTCAAAAACTGCGGATTCTTATTGAAGACTCGGATCAGAATTTGAAATACCTGGGTCTCCTCGCAATGTCAAGAATCCTCGCCACACATCCCAAATCCGTTCAGTGTCACAAGGATTTGGTGATGCGTTGTTTGGATGATAAGGATGATTCCATTCGTCTCCGTGCTCTCGACTTGCTCTATGGAATGGTGGGCAAGAAGAATCTAATGGAAATTGTCAAGAAACTCATGGTTCATATGGAGAGGGCGGAAGGCACAACGTACAGGGATGAACTCCTGAGTAAAATCATTCAAATCTGCTCACAAAACAATTATCAACATATCACCAACTTTGAATGGTATGTCAAGTAAAGATATGGTTCTGTTTTGATGGGACCTAACAAAACCAGACCCAATTGACGTTAGCCGAGATTGACAGCGGACAGCGGACGCAAATATACAAATAAATAATTTCTGAATTTTGTTTCTTACAGGTACGTTAGCATTTTAGTGGAACTAACGAGAGTGGAAGGAGTGAGTCATGGAGATTTGGTAGCATCTCAGCTTCTGGATGTGGCTGTGAGGGTTCAGGCAATTCGTCCGTTTTGTGCCCATCAAATGAGTCTTCTGATTGAAAGTCCATTTTCCATTTTTGGTCTTTCTGGAGGTTCTTCGAGAACTCCCAGCATGACTCAAGTTCTCTATGCTGCGGCGTGGATCTGTGGGGAGTATGTCGAGTAAGCTCTAAATTCAATATTCCAGTGTGTAAATTCCTGGGGTTGCTTTTGATCTTAACAAGTATTCTTGACTTAATTTTTTCAAGGTTTTTGCCAAACCCAACGTCCACTTTATCAGCAATGTTAGAGCCACGCGTGACTCAACTTCCCTATCAAATCCAAGCCGTATATCTCCAAAACTGCCTCAAACTTCTAACTCATCTTCTCTGTAAAGTAAAACCCGTGGAGGAAATCGGAAACGGAAGCGACGTGAATGGAGATCCTGAGCCACGGAATGAGTTAGCGGATGAGAAAACAATCAATCTCAATGAACTTCAGGAGAAATTAAAAGTTTTTGTTTCCAGTGCGGAATTGGAAGTTCAGGAGAGAGCAGGAACTCTCTACAATCTGATTAAGTGCTATCTGAAATTGGAAGGGAAAGGAGAAGGCAGCCTCGCATCATTTGGTGAAGACTTGAAGCATTTCTTCAGCACGTAAGTTTAAGTCACTATTGTTTAACTTTGTTGTTGTCGTAGACGTCTTTAGTTCTTATTTTAATTACTCGTCGATTTGCAGTGAATTGAATCCAGTTGCTCCCAAGGCTCAGAAGAAAGTGCCTCTGCCAGAAGGTTTGGATTTGGACGCTTGGATTAATGATCCGCCCTCGGAAAGTGATGAGGACGAGGAAGTTCCCACGGAAGTTTTTGTCAAATCTTTGCCTGAATTCTACGGCGAGAAATCAGAAAAGAAGCATACTGCGCAGCCTTCCGAAGAGGAACTATTGAAGGTATGCATTTAACTTTAACAATTAAATACGGTAACAACTACGAAAATTGTTTAAGCTCGTGTATCCAAATTCCAATACTAGGGCTCCTGTTAATTTGATTGTTCGGTTCTAAACGTTAAATCAACACTCTAGAGTATTGTTAATTGTTAACCATATCTGTCTAAGAATGCATGCTACCTTTAGAACCGCAACTTCTTGATCTTCGAATTCGAAAAATTGCTAATTTGAATAATGGCAGGTTCATAAAGGGTCTGTGAGCGACTGAGCTGGGTTTAAATATTTCAAATGTGCTTCTCTATTGGAACCATTGTATCTCTTTCATTTTAGCAAAAGGAAGCACGCCGGCATGAGCAGGAGCTAAACCCGCACTACCTCAAGTCCACGTCCCGAGGTAAACTTCCTAAGGAAGGTAGCGAGTATGAAGTTCCCCCGGTAGCTCCACTTGACCTCACTGTTCCCCTTCACATCCCTGGCCTCGCCTCTTCGGACAAATATCTCAAAGTTCCCTCGACGAGCAGCAAGAAGAATGCCAAAAAACAGAAGAAGAAGAAGCGAAGCAAGCACAAGGGTTCAGAAGAGGACGAGAATGAAGATGCGGATGGAGAGGATTCGTCTGCTCCGGTCCACGTGGTCAATACAGTCATAGAAATGCCGGATGGTGCTACTGTTTCAGACAATGAAGACTCCCATCTTCCTCAGGATGATCCACACCGAGCTCTTGATATTGATCTTGATATGTAAGTTGCATCAAGACAAATTACGTAGTTCGGCTAGGTACTCAATATATTGAAAGTCTAGGGCCAACAGCTCGGCTGTAACTTCTGGAGATACTGGGATTTCGCTCTTTGCGGGGATTCAAGTCAAAATCCAAAAAAGCAAATATTTATGTTAAGTGTTTTCAGATTGCTACCATATTTCTTATCTTATCAGAGCATTTTATTTATTTTTTTCTGTTTTTTTTACTGAGCTCTTGTTAAATGTGGCGTTGCAGGATTTACCATAAACCCTCCTAAAAAAATAACATACGATTGGCTATACCTCCCTATCACGTCAGACTATATGCGTGCAGCCGCAGCCTGATATCATGTCAGGAGCGAATGATGTATTGATTTTATAATAAATCATCTTTCGTATAATATTACAGTCCGTTGGAAGCAAGTGAGTCCATTCCAGTTCCGTCTCACAGAATTGCCAAAAAGGATCCACATTACTTAATTCATAAGGAAGCTCAAAATGGAGGGAACAGCGTTGAACCTTCAGAAAACTCTAAATCTGCAGAATCGAAGCATAAGAAGAAGCATAAGGCTGATAAGCAGAAGTCTTCATCTAAATCCAAATCCAAAGTTGTCCCGGTTGAAAAAGAAATTGATTTACTCTTGGATCCCCTCGATGAATTGAGCGTCACTGGAAATCCGGATTCTGTTGACGCAAACGGAGTAGAAGCACTCGAAGAAAATCATGAAGACGAACCAACTAAATCCAAAGTAAAGTCTTCAGAGACCAAACCTAAGAAGAAACACAAGAAGGATAAACACAAGTCGTCCTCCAAATCCAAATCCAAGCATGCCGAACCCTCCGTAGTGGAACCTGAGATAGATTTAATGTAATGCTTTGAATTTGAAGCATTGTTCCATGTAATTCAGTTCTCTCTTTTTTTGCACATTTAATTATCTTTGGGAACTAGTAGCTCTTTTATTTATGAATTTACATACATACATTGAGTCCCCGATATAATGCAATCATGTCTGATTCAAGTCTCAACCCTCCAACTGAATGGCTGAATAGGTTTACGCTACGTTAGTGTACGGGGTCAGACACTGTACAAAGATGATATTTACAAGAAACAAATCTACTACATTCATTCATGCTAGTACTATCACTTGTTATACTAACTTGCATCACATAATCAGAGAAATAAAACATGGTGGTACATGTTAAATGAAAAATACACATCTATTTATTCGTATGTTAATTGCAAGACTTGACCAACACCTGATACATTAGGTTATATAGTTCCGTCTATCAACAATTAATTCGTATTTTTATGAATTTTTTTGAAGTGAGGACCAGGGCCAACACGGCAGACATCATACAAAAAGTTGCTAAAACACGGTAAAAACTCACGTAGATCGTTTTTAAAACACATAGTAAACACCCTTGGTAAACACCCATGGAGAAAGTTGGTAAACATCCGTAGAGAAAGCTCGTAAACAACGGAGAAAGTCGGTAAACCATGGTGAAAGTTGATAAATGTGTATGGAGATAAATATTTTTTAAAACAATGACCCATGACCCATGAAGAAACTTGGTAAGCACCCATGGAGCAAGTTTATAAACGCCCGTGGAGAAAGTCGGTAAGCACTCGCTGTTTGGCTTTTCGGAAGAACCAAGGTAACTATTATCAGTGAAACTGGCTTGTCAATTGGAGTCAACCATGGGATGTTCACCAACTTTCCCCACATTATGGGTGTTTGGTGTTTCCGATGTATTTCTACCTTCCTCGACTTTTCACATGGTTGTTTAAAATTAGCATTTGCCCACTTTCTCCATGTGTATTTTCAAATTGACGATGACCAGATTTCTCCATGGGTGTTAACCGCGTTGATCCGGTTCCTTACTTCAACATAGAACTACGAAGACACACCAAACTAAAAGTTTAATCCTTTAGATCAGAATCAGATCGTTCATGCACAGAATAACCCTGCTTTCCCCGATTCGCTAATGACACAGGAAGAGAAGAGTGTCAGACTTGAGTTTACTTTCTCCATCGTTGACTTCACACTGGTAGTTGCCTGTGTCTGTTGGAGAGACGTGGCGAATTGATAAGACACTACGGAGCATCGGGCTGATTCCCGGTGCGAGCGTCACATTGAACTTGTCGTGAAAGTCCTCTTCGACGTAGGCCAAAGTTTTATTCACAGCAAGGAGCAGATCCGGCGTAGTCCCATTGTGAAACTTCCGTTTCCAGCCCACGGACTGAAATTAAATACAATAACAATAAATAAAGTTATGAATACGTCTACTTTAATAATTTACAAATACCCACGACCCACGGCATCAAATTTTGGTAAATATAAATAAATCTTTTAACAGTTGAGATCCGTAGCACGGATAAATTCTGGAATTATGTATACCTACCGCAGTAGTCGGTAGCTTTTATGTTGAATCTTGGGTAGATACAACATTACGTTTTAATTTCTAGGGCAGTTTACAGCAGCCAATTATATGAATAGAAGCTTAAGAAATAATTTATTGAATACATAGGACAAATTAAAAATAATGAAATGTGTAAGTAAATATATTAAATATCATTATTAGAATTTAACTCCGAGAGTAACGTGAAGTAAACGAGTTGATTCATCTTGCCTTCAGCGCCGTTCAAAATCAACCAACTATTGTTTTTAAAGTACTATGATTCGCCATCAGTTTCCTTTGAGGGTGTTATACCTATGTGCTTAACAAACAGTATGCGAAGTAGTTAGATAAGTTCGAAAATGAATTGAATGTAATTAAATTATTTGCAATTCCAAAATCCAAGCAAATACTTTGGTTTCTGTGCATTTTGTTATCGGTGACACTGACTCAAATTCATTTTTCCTCATACCTCAGCATACAGATACCCTTTGAATTTATCAAATCTTTTTAGATTTTCCCTACCTTCAGCTGTATTTACGTACATTTCGCAAATTAATGATTTTGTCCTTGACTTTTTGGCAAATGAAAAAATGCAAAAATTCGCCTAAAAGTTTTATTTGCCAAAAGTCGCTTTTTTACAAAAAACAACAACAATTTTTTCTGTTTGCCAAAAATCGCTTTACCAAAAAGACGTTTCACTAGTTTTTTTCACCTCCAGCGGTGGAAAAAATTAGATTAATCGTAGCTGAACTTACCAATTGTGGATTAGGGCTTCCATGCCGTTTCCGAATATGCACATCGCAAATGATTTCGGCCGGACCATGCAATTTAGGACAGGTTGAAATATGAGCATGGATTTTGGACACAATCCCAGCCCCAGTACTTTGCTGTAAATTAAATTCGGTTGAGGACAGACCATCCTTGTTCTCCACAGAATCCACTTCTGACCTATGAACCCGCATAGTAGACTCGATAATGGACGGCGTCGTATTCTTTTCCGATCCACCCGTTGTTGAGCCCTCTCTCACGCTCGCCTTGAGCCGCTTCACAACCACCATTTTCTTTCCCTTGGGCAATCCACCCACAATCTTCTCCTGCGTTTCCAGAAAAATTAGTGGGATTTCAGTCCGGAACCGATTCGGGCTCAGCTCATCCGTGTCCACAAAGGTCGTGAAGACTGGGACCGTCTCCGTTGCTGGGATCAGCAGTGGGACTTCGGAGGAAAAGGATTTGGTAACCTTGGAAAAGTTGGCATAATTAAAAAATTAGATTTTATAACAACCCGAAATTTTCAATCACATAAATACAAATTAACCCCTACTCGGTAAACACCGAATCAAATCACAAATTGAGCAAATGGAAAGTATTTAATGCGCTTCCGGTGAAATTTCTTCAATATGAAGACAATTAGAGCGACAGTTTATGTTAATGTTCAAACAATTTTCATGAAATTCATTTAACTTTAATCTTAGGAAAAATACAGGTATTGAGGTGAAAATGTACACCCTGTAGCTGTGTGCTTAGCATGCAATGAGTTTCATGCGTAGGCCTGGTTCAACCCCTGGACCTAGAGTCGTGCTATAATGAGTCGTTGGAAAACTAAGATTCCAGAGAATAATTACATTTTTGATTTTCATTGTTGGTTCACGCCGCGGTCGGCCAATTGCCCGAATTCCCCCGAAAAGTTTGACTAAACTTTTTTGACTAACAAGCCTGTTTAGGCTAGTTAGGTTAGTGGAAATCAATATAGTTAAGTTAGGTCAGGTTTTCAAAACGCCTAGACCTTTGAAAAGCTATTAGGGTAAAATAATTCGAGCGATTGACCGCAGATCGATTCACGTTTGCTTTTGCCTTACCCACCAAAAAATGGCATTAAATTCCTACGCGACAATAAAACCTTAGAAATACCGACTTATATTGTATAACCTGCTGATTACAGCTTAACTGGAAAATTGAAACGTTTCTTATCTAGAGTGTCAGCCTTCTAACGCTAAGTTAGCATGACTCTTGGTCAAGCGATTGACCCATGAAAGTAGGGTAGGCTATAACATACTGCATTTGATTGTAATAAATATATCCAGCTGCAGGATGTAAATGTTCAACAAAACGAGCACCTGGAAATAGCATTGATTTCCCAAGGCTTACCTTGGTAATGCGGGTGACTGGGCTGGACTTCTTGACATAGGGATAGGAGTAGATGGGGCTGAAGGTGACGGGAGGTGGCGGTTTAATTGTTGTGGAGCTCGTTTCCGGTAGCAAGTGTAATTTCCCAGCCTTCACTCCGCGTAGCCTTGGACTTTCCTGTTCGCCTGTTCTCAGCCAAGCGGAAAAGTCAACAGAGAGGATTAATTAAAATCCCATGCATTAGTGAAAGATGTAAATACATTCCTTCAGCCTGTCCCAATTAAACTCATTCACTTCTTCCCAAGGAAGACGTCCATTCTTCTCACTCGGGTCACATTGTCAACAGACGTAATTTGTGAGTGATTATTATTTTGTGTTCAGTGCGGAATAGCACTTACGTTGGACCTTAGAGTCACAGTATGGAAAGGATTCTATTGTTTCGTGTATTTATTTACATATTTCCTCAATGTGAATGTGAAGGCTGGAGATGGGATGCACTGGGTGATGACATGTTTAATGCAAACAAAAAAATCGTCATCCAAGTGACGCGAGAGATTATAAGCTGTAAGGTAGCTGGACGAAGAACAATGTGCAAGGATGAATTGTAATTTATGCATCTGTATTAATTTTAATTATGCAATTTTACGTGTTTCTTATTTATGGTTTCCTTTAAAACTTTGGGATAATTGCCAAATTCCGCCTTTCCAGCAGAAAAAAGTGTGTTTAGAAGGACAAATTATGGAATCTAACACGTAAATTAAAATACGCAGTAGGTACAATTACAAGGCAAAATTTGTTATCTGATCCATGAATATTCTAGTTATGGTTTAGTTGAATAATTTAGTTGCATTTTTCTAAGTATAGGCACGGGTAGCAAAATCAAAGAGCGTGAAGCGTGACACTGACATGTTTACATGACATGGCACCGGCTGTTTGATGCAAGTAATTAATTTAAGAACATACTGAATTGGAGTTTTTTGCGACTGACAATTACACATTAATTGATGAAAACTACGATTGAACAGTAGCAGCGTATGCATCTATTACTAGCAGCCCACGAATTCGTGAATAAAGCGCTGAAACTAGGATCCATCCTGGGTCCAGTGAGGAAATTCCACATTTCACACATGCATACAGTGCAGAATTAAGTCCGTTATTACTTAGCTTGTTATGCATGATTAAAGGCATGTTTAATTTCAATTTTCAATAATTCATTCCTGCTGGAGTCGCTGCTGTAGCAGACGCTATCATTCACCTATGCAGAAGCTAAGGTTGTTTATCAGATTTCAAAGTCGGCGTGTTTTGAAACCAGGATTACCAATTTGTTTGCTACAATATGCTTTGCCTGAGATGCTAAAGACGTAAACTTACGTGCCGGATGTATTGAGTGATCATTGTTCGGCTTCGCTTATACAACATCATACCAAATGCAACCTAATTAGTGTGGAGGTGGATTTAGAGACCAAGTTTCAACCTCATAATTACAAGTAATAGCTGATTACGGTGGTAGTTTGCTTGGTTATTACACGTTGCACACTTCCTATAAACCTACTGCTCAAGCTGAAATTGATGGAAAAGATAATCCCAATCCCAATCCTAAACAGGCTCCAATAATGTGTATTATGAGCTTCACGCTTTACCGAATCAGTAAATGCATTACTTCATATTTCAATTACTGTTGTATGTCCATTTAAACTTAATTCAATACAATTGAGTTAATTATGAGGTTAGAGCAAAGGACTATCTTGTAGCAATGGCATTGGGTCCAATTAGTAGGGCCAAGGGCCGGTGCAATTTGTAATTTGTATTACATAATATTTTGTGTAAGCAAGCAGTATCTTGGTTTCAATTAGCAATTGCTATTAACTAACGACTTGGTTAGTTGATGAATTCCACAAGCCGATAAATTATACTTTATTCTGTAATCGGCAATAATTGTATTTACAATATCCTATCAACAGTTAAATGAGGGAAAGCGAATATTGAAATTCGTAATAGGTATTCGTATATAAATCGCTGACCAACTCGTTACAAACTCAAGATCCAGCTTTAAAAACTTATTTACGGATATTTATTTTATGCCATTATTATTAAAAATTAAATGGTTAGTACACTACACACTGAAGTACATACAGTTTTCTCGACTGCGTTGTGGTGTATTAGTGGAATGGTCGATTGTCCTGTGGTAAAAATTATGAAAAATGAACTCGCCATATTTATTTATATTCATGCATTCCAATCAAAAGTTAAAGAGGGAAATGTAGCTGGTAAAGTATTTGAAACCATTTAAGACAACTCTCTGTGGGCTTGTCTGTGCAAACCAGTGTAAACCAATTACCTACTAAATAATATATTCATTACTAAATTCAAAACTTAAATAGTCGCTTTTATGACGTGCAATAAAAAATGAAAATAGTTATAAAATCTACGCTACAACGGACAGCAGTTAAAATTTGTTGGGTTATGGGTTACTAATCTCTTTTGCATATAAATTATGATATTGGACACCTATTTAATTGACTAGACTAGCATCTGAACTGACCTTTGACACGGAATGGCCTGATTGGAACAAACCCATTTTCCAGTGCTGGCTTGGGCTGAAACCGCCTTTCCTTATTCTCCTGAGTTTGTTCAACCTTGACCTCTTCTTCAGGAGGCAATGTGACCTGGTGAGCTTTGTCCCTGTGACTCAGACGGACTTGCGGTTGCGGAGCCCCACTCACTTCTCTTGCATCATTCCGTTCTTCTTCATCCGTCTTGGGCGGAACCAAACCCGCAATATTGGCAGAGGAGAATAACAGTTTCCGTGCATCCGTTTTCCGATTCTTTTTCTCCAAAACTTGGAGAGCATCAATGGCAGCCTTGGTGTGATAGTCCAAGTACTCGTCGTGGTTGAGAAAGGAGTCTGGACCCGGTTCCCGCAAGTTCATTAAGGAATTATGACCTGGAATCAGGATTCGACCTGGCTCAACTCCAGCATCATCCGGTGGAAATTCCGGATGACGATTCCGTTTGGGCTCAATGAATTCCGGCCTGCCAAATGAACCTGACTCCGGGTTAAACACATGGATCCGGGCTTCGTCTGGCGGTGGGCGAGCTGGAAGTTTGGATTCTGGAAAAGCGGGTAGCACGACGCGACCCGGGTATTCCTGGGAATAGAGGGACACTGGCGGTCGATCATGGAAATCGCCCCGGTAGTCCCGAGGTCGAGGTCGACTCGGGTAATTCAACCGCTCGTCATCGAAGAGGATTCGGTTGTAGTGCTGACTATTGGACTGGCGGAGCCTATAGTTGCTATTTTCGTAGGGCGTTTGTCGAGCAGTGTAGCGGTCTGGCTCGCGATCGCGATAGCGTTCAGGTTCTGTGTCATATCTGGGTCCGAGGCTTTTCCCTGTACGAAGATTCTCATTGGGAAAGAGGGAATATACGCCTGGCTCATCCGGCTGGACACGGGACATTATTGGGGATGGGTCTCCAGTTACGAAATTTGGCTTCACGTAAAGCAGTAGCACGCCTAACACGCTCCATGTGAAATAAGTTCTTAGTTTGGCTAATTTGGGACGGTGTCCCAGTGAGAGATGCATGGCTCTATTTTATTTTTACTGCACTTCAACACCGATCATATTTAACTAAATTCTTTCAATTAACATGTTTACATGTCTAGGGAGCAGATAACCGCACTTAGTCTTTAAATTTTAAGTTAATTGAGTTCATGCCGGTAAATTGCAAAGTAATATATGCGCATCACTGGAAGTAGGCACTAACTGCTGAGTTTTTAAATAAACACCGATTAATTCACTGTAGAGCCACTAGCTATATTTAGATTTCACCACTCAGCCCCAAATTGGAAGCTATACTGACGCCAAAAAGTTTTAAAGATTTTACTTGCAAATTCTGACGTACAACTATAGCCTGCACGTAGTAAGCCCTAATCGTACAATAAATTGCACTGAATACGTCTGAAGAAGCCTGAGAGGAAAGATGCTTGTCTTTCATTCTTCGCTTTGTCTTATTAAAGTGCCAGAACGCCCCTTAGAATTAACTAAAAATAGAGGGCCTGGCTTCGACTAAGGAAAAGCTACAATGAACAATGGGATTGCTGGCATTATACGACTACAGAAGTAGCATTTAATTTTTGGGGTACCATATATTAACATGCTAAAAATGTTTTGCATCTGTAAGGTAGGAAACCAAAAATGCTTATGTATACTGAAGCTCCTATCCGTAGTCATAGCTTTACATGGCGCACTGTAGGCCGAGATGAAATTATTTTGAGACAATAGTAAAAATGCTAGGTTGGGTTGCATGACACATTCTTGGGTTTTGTTGTGCTGTGTACAGATGTGAGGCTACATGACGATGAAATGAAAAGGACAGTGAAAATGGTCACAGCAAAAACTCCCTCCGCCAAAAGTTTTCTCGAAAAAGTTTTCTTCAAAAAGTTTCATTGAAAAAGTTTCCTTCAAAAAGTTTCCTTCAAAAAGTTCTCTTCAAAAAGTTCCCTATAAAAATATCCCTTCAAAAAGTTCCCTTCAAAAAGTTCCCTATAAAAAGTTCCCTTCAAAAAGTTCTCTGCAAAAAGTTCCCTGTAAAAATATCCCTTCAAAAAGTTCTCTTCAAAAAGTTCCCTATAAAAATATCCCTTCAAAAAGTTTTCTTCAAAAAGTTCCCTTCAAAAAGTTCCCTTCAAAAAGTTCCCTTCGAAAAGTCCCCTTCAAAAAGTTCCCTTCAAAAAGTTCCCTTCGAAAAGTTCCTCTAGAAAAAGTTTATTTGAAAAAGTTCCATCAAAACAATTTCTTCGAAAAAACCTGCCTTCGGCAGCTCGGGACCAGAGAGGAGCTTACTGAAATGAACCTGAACCCGCAGAGAAATCATATCACACAAAATTTCAGGCAGGTTTTTAAAAAATAGAGCCAATTTTATGCAAGAAAGATCATCAGA